>CM008284.1:42159348-42352104 GCA_002319775.1 Fagopyrum tataricum | reverse complement strand
CGATTTTGTTGAATCCTTGACCCGTGCTTTACCTTCCTCTTCTTTTCTTCTCTTACCTTGCTGAGCAAGGGTTTCATTCCATTTCTCATTCCATTCCAGACCTACCTACGTCCACCTTGCTTATCCTTTTTCCCTTGTGAGCTTGTTCTTGTTTTCCTTGGAGTTGGCTTTGGAAGTGTACTTTGTGGTTGTGTACTGATGCTAGTGTGTGTTTTGTTGTGCTTGGAAGCCAGCCTTGGTGTTTGATGATCCTCCCTGCAGCCTATAAACCTTCTGCAGTGGTGTGAGTGCTTGTTCTTCTCCTTCTCTTCTTCTTTGATTCCATCCCTTGAGCTTAGGTTTAGATGTATGTTGATCATAGTTTGATGTTGGAACGTGTATGTATATGTTTATATGTGGGTTTTGGATGAGTGAAGACGTGATTTGATCACGTGAAGAGTTAAAAGAGAAGCCGCGAAGTGTCATTCTGCACTGTCGCCGCCCCCGCGCCAAGAGTCACCGCCCCCGTGGCTACCGTGCCACAGCGCCTGCGTCTTGCCAGCGGCGTACCTGGCTTGCCTGCGTTCCGTGTCACCGCCCCTGCGGCTTCTACCTGCCGCGTCCGCGGGTGATCTTTTCCGCCCCTACGAGCTTAGTTCACGCAGCGGTGCGTCTTGTCCGGGACTACTTATAGTTAGGTAGTTCCTTTCCCTTCTAGTATGAGGAAACTAGTATCATGCTAGGTATCGGTTTATGACGAGTATGATATAGATATGCCCGGTTATGGACTTGAGGTTACGAGTTGGATTTGATCCCTTGGGTCTAGGTGTGACCCTTTGTGTGTGATAGGATTTGTGATATATATTTTGTGTGCCTTGTATAGCCTGTGTTGTCCTCCAGTTGGAGTGGACGTTTCTGGGAATTGTTCGTAGCGAGATACTTCTGAGTTTGAGGTAAGTCCATAGGACTTACTTAGCTACCGTCCTTATATTGGATGTGTGCTTGAGTGGTGTGTGTTATATGTCTTATAGCATGTGTTATTGTGGTAACCGACCTATGTTATATTGACCGTCCATTGAAGTGGATGTGACAACTTACCCTTTCATCCCGTAGTGGAGTCTGGGAAGTTCTCTGTACGCTAGCTAGACTTGGTATACGGGAAAGGTACTGATACCACTCCTTACGGTATACGGGAAGGTGCGCTGATACCATTTCCAGCTAGCTATTGCACGCAGAGGCGAGGATTATATTCCTCGGTGTCACTTATTTTCATATACTGATTTATATACTCTTGCGTGTTTAACGTTATAAAGATAATAAAACCGGGTAAATGTGTGATATCATGTTGATGGTGTGGTTGTGCTCTTGCCCTATCTTATATTTGTGTATGGTTAGCTAACGGTTTTATACCGTGTTGTAGATCCTTTGCAGGTTAGGAGAACTACAGAGTGATCCGGAGGGGTGATCTGCTGAGGGTTCCGTACACAGGGCGTACTCGTGGGTTTTGGGTTATTTATATTGTACGGATTTATGTTTGACTTTTGTACTCAGCAGTACTGCGCATTACCTTTTGATCAGTATATATATATACATCAGTTTTATGTTTTGTTTTAATCTATCAGTGCCTTGTTGTAAGATTCAGTGAAGTTGTTGTCAGGCTAGGGCAGGATCCATTGTGAGATCCTAGCCCAGTAGCACTCCGAGTCCTACGGATTTGGGGTGTTACAACCAATATGTCTTTTATGATTGTAGCAACATCACTGTTGTACCTGAACCTGAACACCATGTAATGAAATTATATAAATGCAAACTAAGTGACATTGCAAAATACCATGTTCCTAAAGTTCAATTATTTTTGTTATACAGGAGGCGTAACGGACACAGAAGCCACATGAATTCCACTATGTAAGAGAGAAAGGGCAACATTAGTAGTTTGTGAGGAGAAATGTTATGCACGAAGCATTGGATCATGGTTATTTCGTTATCTTTTCATTCCAGATTTGGGCCGCATTAGGTCATGGTTTATTGTGCTAAAGGGCCCGATCCTCATGTTTTTCTTTAAATCTATCAAATAAACAATCATCATGCTATTCGATAGTGTATATTTTAAACGGAGCTAATATACAAATTTTATCCAAAATTCAAAAAATTAGAAAAGTAAAAGTGGAGTGAATTTACGATTGTCTAGAGCGGTGACTTATTACTCATCAACTAATACCTTTTTTAAATTTTTTGTATTATCATAATATTTATATAAAAATAGGATGATAATAAATACATGTGTCATACATAACACAAATTTAAAATCACTTTTAATTTAATAATGTATAAAATTCATTCAAATAACAACTATAAATTATAAAATAATAGTATATATATTTTTCAAAGTAAAAACAAATAATAACTCATACTATAAAAAACAAATGTACGCACGGTCATACAACCTAGTTTTAAATAAACCTAGGGTTAAAATCTCATTAGTGGCACTTTGTGTATTTTGATTTGATTAATAAAGATCCAAAAAGATACACGATAGATCCACATAGCCAAACGTCTAAATAGGGAAAGAATGTCAATATAGAAGTCTAAAATAATTACTCATATCTAAAAAATTATTTTCATTTTATTCTTTAGTCTAATTATTTTTAATACTATTATAAATTTACGTTATCATTAAAAAAAATATCTTAATCTTATAATAAATCGCTTTATCTTTTTTTTTTACTAAAATGTATCAACTTTATAGACTTATAAGTGAGATTATAATCCCATGACAATCTCATAATATGCCTGTTAACTAATGCATGTTAATAAGCAGGAAAATTTATTAAAATAATCAAATTTAATATTCTTAAAATAATCTTTAAAATATTTTTTTGATCCTAATCAAACGTACCCTAACTTTAAGTAATAAGTTAGTTGATCATACTCCTCATAGGCCATGGTCCATAGTATTGCGAAGAAAAGGACATCTTATCAACCGGGCCTGACACTTCATTGTCAATAATAGTAAATTGTTTTGTGGAATTGTGGATATCTAACTTCTATTCTTCTCTGGTAGAGAAGAGATTAGTTGGAAATTTGTGACCACCTCGTTTTAGGCGGTAGTTTGTCTCGGGACAACCTCAATCCCCATGAATTTGGCCTCAACGCTTCCTCTTCTTCATTATCCTCCGACTGCGCTTACTTTCCGCAAGTATGATATGTCCAGTTTCTTCTTTGAATTTTACAATTTTTATTTTTGATTCTTTGACACACTCTTATGTGGGAGAGATAAGTGTTGAGAGCTAAATTAGGGATTTCAATACCAAAATAAACTAAATAACTTTATTTACTTAACTAATATTATGTTCACCCACCAACTTTACAACACCCTTCTATTTTTTATTAACCCCTTAAATAAATGACTGGCTTCGTCATATTGAAAAAACCCGTCTTTTTCCTTCCAAAATTTATCAAAGTTCTTTTAACGTATAATTTCAATCAACAATCTTTCAAATCCCTATATTTGGGCAAAATAAAATAAATTAAATTAAAATTTTTCTTGATTTGTGTGAGGTGGGCAAGAACCCTTCAAAATGAGTATCTCCATAGGAAAACTTCACTCCACTAATTGCATCGGTTCTTTCTCTCAATTTGACATTTATTTTTAATTTTAATCTTTTAATTTTAAAGAAACCCAAAGTAGATTAAAACCCAAAGTATTTGAGATGGAAATGCTTATAGGTTTTTTATGGAAAAACTTTTCTCTATTCATTACCTTGATTCTCTCTTCACATCCATTTTATATTAATTTATTTTTTATATAAGTAAAAAAAATAAAGTTGATGTAAGACTAGCAAACGTACTATTTTATCAGACAATGACCCAAATTTCTTTCGTCCATAAGACCCTCCACAACGGAGGGCCGTGGGGCTACAACCCAGCCATGTCATCAAATTTGATGACATGGAGGAGAGTGGGGGTTGTAGCCCCGGGGTTCGACGCCAAAATTGGCGTCGAACCCAAACTCAAAAACTTTTTTTTTTCTTTTTTTAAAAAGTAAAACGACGTCGTTTTGGCCAAACTAGGCCAAAACGATGTCGTTTTGGTGCTTTGACCTGCAACTGGCGCACCACATGGCGCGCCCTCACTGGCCGAAATCCGGCCAGTGACAGCTCGCCATGTGGCAGGGGGTTTTAATTAAATTTAAAACCCCCTTTTCCCGTATAAATATTAATTTTTTTAAAAAAAAAATTATTTTTGAATAGGATTTAAATTTATCTATCCAATGACACCCACTTTGCATATATTTCGATAAAAAAAAATTCACTTCTTTTAACGTATATAGAACTTTACGTATTGAATATTTAGCGTTTTTAAAATCTATGTTAGATAAGGAGTTACTTTTATCACTATGATATGATATTTATTTATATATGCATTTTTTAATATTAAAATTAAAAAAATACAAGTTAAAATAAATCTTAGACATAAAATGAGACATTATCTTACAAATAAAATTCAATTTAAACAAAAAAAAAAACAACTCAAGTGATACATTAACAACATTACATAGATCATAGACTTACAATGAGAAATCAACTTCAACATACATGTAACTTATAACATAATATTGAAATGAAACACAAACGATAGATCTAAACATACAATACCAACCTTAAATGGACCCTAAACTTAAACATAAATTCAAGTACTAAGCTCCTTGAGCAACTGATCAAACATTTTCTGTTGGTCGGGAGTCAAGGGATCTACCATCTCCGTCAAAGTAGTAAGAATGGCCATCTTCCTTTTGTACTCTAGCTCTTTGACCTTCCTCTCCTTGATTTTCACCATTTTGTTCTTTAACCTCAATAATTCCCTCTGTAGTTCCATTTCTTGGAGGC
The DNA here is from genome assembly GCA_002319775.1 of Fagopyrum tataricum. Lineage (NCBI taxonomy): Eukaryota > Viridiplantae > Streptophyta > Magnoliopsida > Caryophyllales > Polygonaceae > Fagopyrum > Fagopyrum tataricum. Next base: position 42,347,239 of record CM008284.1, on the reverse strand, counting down.
GAACCTCAAGTTGTCTAGCCACCATGTCATCCAAAAGTTGAACTGATTTTAAACTATTGGATGACTCTGTTGTACTAACCGGTCTCTTCCCCGCCCTCTTCGAACTAGTTCGTCCTAGAGGACGGACAAATGAGCTATCTAGGGTTCCACCTTCACTGGATGAAGTTCCAACATTCGAGCTTGATGTGTATGCTCCAGACTCATTTACCTTGTCCTCTTGGAGCTATCCCCTTGTTTTGATGATGTTGGTTGAATATTGCTTTGCCATTTTGGGAGATTCTTAAGCATTCTCCAAATGTTCTCATGATTGAACTTTGATTTATATTGTTCCGTATACAAAACATGAGCCCTTGCAAGGACATCATCGTGAGATTCCCCACTCACCCTCCCCCTTTCTGATATTGCATAAACACCTGTAAATTTAGAAACAAGTGCATTAAGCTTTTGGAAGCGATTCTTACATTGTTTCCATGAGCGAGATGGTAAATCTTCTCTCCTTTCGTTGTAATAGGAAGAAACTCGATTCCAATAGGTGTTGTTACGCTGGTTGGTTCCTCGAATGGCATCTTTGCTCGTGTTCGTCCATCCACTAATAAGTAAACTGTCTTCGACTCCCCTCCAACGCAACCTTCTAGCAACTTCTTCGGTTGTCTCTTGAATTTCATCTTCATCGTCATTGTCTAGATCAACTGTTGGTTCATGAGTCCCAAAAGGCGGGATGGTAATAGGTGGAGACGTTGGGATCGAGTGTTCATTTGGGTTTTGAGTTTGGTGGTAGGAGTCTGGAACATTTGTGCATTGTGAGTTTTGAGTTTGGTGGTAGTGTACATAATTCATGAATTGTTGGTTTTGAGGGTGTTGCGGATAACTCATGTATTGTGGGTTTTGAGTGTGGGGGTGTTGCGGATAACTCATGTATTGTGGGTTTTGAGTGTGGGGGTGTTGCGGATAACTCATGTATTGTGGGTTTTGAGTGTGGGGGTGTTGCGGATAACTCATGTATTGTGGGTTTTGAGAATTAGGGTCTTGCGGATAACTTATGTGTGGTGGGTTTTGATTGAAATACAAAGGATTTGGAAGGGGATTTCCGTTCTGATCCATTATGGTGAACAATAGAGAAGGACAAAAGTTATGTTAGTTGATTGAGATGAGAGTAGAAAATGAAGTGTTGGTGCGATAGTATTTTTCTCTTTAGCCCTTTTATAGAATGTAGATTGAACATATGTCTCCTTTACACAATAATCGAGCATGAAATGACAAGTCGGTCACGGGTCCACTGTACACAATAAGTGACATCTGACATTACATTTAAATTTCGAATCTAAGAAACACAATAATCGAGCATGAAATGACAACTCAGTCACGGGTCCACTATACATAATAAATGACATCTGACATTGCATTTAAATTTTGAATCTAAGAAACACAATAATCGAGCATGAAATGACAGCTCAGTCACAGGTCCACTATACACAATAAATGACATCTGACATTATATTTAAATTTCGAATCTAAGAAACACAATAATCGAGCATGATAAATGAAATCTAAAATTACATTTAATTATATTAATTTTTAAAAATATTTATATATTAATTTTTATGTCTAATATTTATTTATAATAGTATTAGTAATATTTTTTAATCATAAAATGATTTATAAATATACAATTCATTAATTATTAAAAATAAATAGAAAAGAAAAAAAGTTAAAATTAGTAGCCCCGGGACTCTCTGTTGTATGTGAAAATAAGTAAAAGTTGAGATGAGACTACTAAACTGACGTGACAGGAATCTTGCTGACGTGACAGGAAAAAATTAGTAGCCTCGAGGCTACCTGTCACACATGGTCTAAGATTCTCCACTGTCTACCCATACAATTATGACATTAGAGCACGCATGCAATTCTACCATTTTTTTTGTTCATTGTTTTTTTTGTTCACTGTTAACTTGAAACTAATTAAAACAGTAAACAGGTGCATTATCTTAATGAAGTGTGAGATCTTCAGGTGGCTCCATGAAAAATATGAAGACACAATTAAATGGAATGTGAATAAACTTCCTGCTTACGTGTTAACCCGTTTTATTAAAATTGGTTGACACATGACATGTCTTAAGATCAATTGTTCGAATTAGCTGATTAAACTCAGGTCGGTCCGAAAAAAAAACTGGATGGGTATAGAAAAGGGTAAAAGTTCGTCAGGACCAGATCCGGACAATATCAAAAGATGGAGTGAAAAACCCGGTCTGAAATAATATTTTTTTAAAAAAATATATTTATTTATATTAAATATTATATAATATTAGTTATAATTAAATAATTTACATATAATTGTAATATATATAACCGTTTATTTTAAAAAGGCCTCTAACACGGGTACCCGGCCCGAACAAACAGATAAAATCACGGCCCGGAACCAACCCAAATCCTAAAAGTACCACTTCTAGTCGAATCGAACGAACTATCATTGTTTATGTCCACAATCAATGTTTTAAGCTCAATAAGCAAGAAAAGTCAGGAATGATCTTGTACCATGTGGTTCACGTGAAACTCCGGCGGATCAAATTTAACATATTAGTTTCGTCACACTCCAACGACGCATGTGCGTTGGACTCGAATACAACATATAAACTCGGTGATCTTTCGAGCTAAAACCAATCGAATTAAAAATAAACAAACCTTGTGTACTAAAGATCATGAAAACCGCATACTATCGATCAGTCACATAGAAGATGACTCCTTAACACGTGTTTTAAACGGTTTGATTTTTTTCTTGGTGGGAATAAACGTTTTGATTTATATTTTCATATAGAGAGGAAGTATATACATTCCATAATCAAACACATTTTTTAAAAGTGAAAAGCGGTCAGTTCCTACAGTATCCTCAACACTTTCATTTCTCGTAATAGTATATAAGTATTATATCTATTCATATCACCCTCATCTTTAACCACACAAATACATATATTTCACACCGACAATACATATGCAAGCCCAGAAAGCAGATTCGTACACGGCGGAGCCATGGCGGAGCCTAGAGGGAAAGGTAGTGATGGTAACCGGAGCATCATCGGGCCTCGGCTTTGAGTTCTGTCTCGACCTCGCCAAAGCTGGATGCAAACTCATTGCCGCCGCTAGACGGACCGACCGGCTCGAAACCCTCTGCCGCCAAATCAACGGTGGAGACTCCACCGTTAGAGCCGTCTCCGTCAAGCTTGACGTCACCTCCGACGCCAAAACCATCGACGCTGCTGTGCAAACGGCCTGGGACGCTTTCGGTCACATTGACGGTCTTATCAACAACGCCGGAGTTAGAGGCGCGGTGAAATCCGCTATAGATATAAGTGAGGAGGAATGGGACAGTACAATACGAACGAATCTAACGGGAACTTGGTTGGTTTCTAAATTCGTAGCATCGCGTATTCGTCACGCTAAACGCGCAGGCTCCATCGTCAACATATCCTCCGTCGGTGCTCTCGACGGAGGACTAACCCTGGGTTCCACTGCTTATGCTGCTTCTAAGTTAGCAGTTCACGCCGCAACTAAGGTTTATATTTCTCTTTCTCAACTTTTGGCACGTTTGTTCACTGTTTTGTTTCATTTAGTTTATAAATTATGTGCGTGTTTACTTGAAGATTGATTTATTTCTTTATGAATTTATTCGGGTTTATAAACTATTTAAAAATAAACTTATCTGAATAAGGTTATTTTTGTTGGGATAGGTTTATTTTTGTTTAAAACCCGATTTTAGCATTGTGCTTTTCCAACCCGATATTCTTTGTTCATCTCTATGTATTTATCGTCGTTCTTCGATTTTTAGGGACATAAGTGTATTTTGAACAAAAATAAACCCAAAAAATAAACTAAGTAAACAACGTTATATGATTTATATATATAAACCCATTGAGAAATAAACCCGAAAATAAACTATAAACCAGTATAAACTCATTTAATTTATAAACCTGAAAATAAACCAATCTGCAAATAAACAGGCCCGGGTGACTAAGTTAAGGTAACAAAGGATTCGGACGAAAAGATTATTAAAATAATATGTATCATATAGTTTTTATAAAAAAAAATATTTATAAGAAATTTTTTGGTTAAGTTAACATTTTTTTAAAAAATAATTATGCTTTTAATTTTGAAAATAAAATGTTTTTTTAAATGATAAACTGTAAAATTAATAATTATGTAAATTATAAATATTAATGTTATCGAATTAGTAACTAGTTGACTTATAATCATTAGATTATTAACATTTATAATAGAATGTAAGTGGGCATAAATATGTCCTTTATTTTGATTATACGTATTAAATTAGACTATTATATTATATAATTTCTAAATTTTCAACCGTCTCCTCAAATATAAAATACTTATAAAATATTACTATATAAGATTATCGTAAATAATACAAATTTTATCAATGAGGCTTTAGGATTACAAATAATAGATATCCCCTATTAATTATGATTATATTAGCTTGTCAAGGCTAGTATCCTCGATATATATATATATACCTAACTATATTTTAGTTTTTGATAAAATCCTTCACTAAAACTTAAATAAGTGAATGTCTATGTACGGGTAGAATACATGTGGAAAGGACTATGTTCCGGTTTTCAAGCTACGAGAATTTCGAACCCAGCTTATGTCTTTTTATCACTTGATTTTTAAAAATTTATAAGATAATCTTCAACATTCGGGCTACAATATTTGTATAACTACATTTATGCTTTTTAGGCATAAAATTATGTCATTTTAAATTTAATGGACTGATATTATTGATTTGAAAACCTTATCAAATAAGAATATTTCGGTCTAAATTCAATTTAGTTTAAAATTTCGATATGGTTCGAAATCTGAACCGCTCTACCTATAAAGGTGAATATAATGAAGGGTAATAATTAAATATATGTAGGCGATGGCATTGGAGTTGGGGGCATATAATATAAGGGTGAATGTAATTGCACCAGGGATTTTCAAATCTGAGGTTACTGAAGTTCTTTTTAAGAAAAAATGGTTTCAGAACTACAAGAAGAAAGTCATTCCACTCGGAGATTTTGGCACGACCAATCCAGCTCTAACATCGTTGGTGAGATACTTGATTCACGATTCTTCCGATTATATAACCGGAAATTCTTATGTCGTTGACGGCGGTGCCATTTTGCTTGGTGTCCCCATCATCTCTTCATTGTGATTGGTACTCATTGAGCTATTTGGTAATTTATGCAAAATAAAGGGAGGAAGAATGCAAGTTTAATTATTTTTTTTCATCATGTATGTTGTTTGGTTAACAAGTACAATGTCGTTAACTACATTGAGAAGTGTGGATTGCCCTACATCGACTATATTAAAATACGTGAGTCTAATATATAAGTTCACGATTTATTCCTTATATTGCGCGCCAATTAGTTTTATGATAAAATCCCGTAGACTTATGTATGTGATTCACCGACGTGCATCTTCTATGTCGTTTGATCTGAGATGGATATAAGAAAATTAACACATTACATCGACATCGCTAAAGAGGAAACTCAATTTTTTTTGAAAAAGGTACGCATTATATAGAAAGAGGAGGAACATACAATACAATCAACTTTGACAGAGATTACAGGGGGGATAAAGAAGCGAGTTAAAAGGAGATTAATTCTTAGAATTCTAGCCTAGGAAAGAGAGTCGTTGTTGGTCCAATTAGCGAAAGTGTGATGCTTTACCATTAGGATGGTATTGAGTACACATTCAATTGCAGTGCTTCGCTTGTCATTGAAGATGATATCATATCCAATTTTCCAGATGTTGTAAACGAAGGCAGTGATGCTTGATTTTTAGACTTGGTGGATAAGAGTTTAACTACCGCAAGAAGTGTTGGACCAATTGAGCCAATCTTTGAGGTTGTTTGTTCTATCGGGTGTTCGGATCCATCGAAAGATGATGTCAAAGGCAAGCGAAGAGAACGAGCAATTGATCCAAAGTTGGTCCTCATGTGTCGTTGGTTGGCAAGCCAAGTGCTAAAGCTTCACTTTGGTATATTTGTAGGGCCTTATATTTGTCACCTACTGGTCACATAAACTGCGTTAATAAAAACGGAAAAAAATTGTAGAAATTAGGATTGAAACTATACCGTTAGTTATACAATAAGCGAAATCAAGAGAAGCCTCTTTGTCCTTAACTCTAAAAATGACCCGTATTACGACGGGGTATGATGTTTAAGAGTCTCAAGATAAAACCGCAAATGAATCCGAGACGCGTAATCTCTCGGTAACCTACGAACCGAACTGTGTTTGTACTCGGTTTGAGAAAAGACAGAAAGCAAAAGGAGAGGAGGAAAGTTGTATTTCTTGATGATGTTAGAATGAGCCACAACTCAGCCTTTTATAGGCACAAATGATATCGGAAAATTAAATGGAGGATATTCTATAATTCAATATTGAATTCAAACCACAATTGGATGTTACAGATCGGACATTTAAAGGCTCCAATTTTGACTGCATTAAAGTCTACGGATTGGTTGACTGGCCTGATAACATGATTTATTGACCTGTTTTAGTCATGCATTTAGGTAGATTTTCCCTTTCCGCATTCAAGTTTTAGCCTTAGTTTGTGCCATTTATGCTTGTTTAGTTCTACTTTGCAAGAATAGATGTCTACACACACTATTCGTGGCTTTGTAGGTGATTTGACACATTTTGGAGATAAAACGACGTATTTGAGGATCAAGCCTCGAATTGGATACATTGGAGCGAGCATACGTGCACGGGAAAGGGCTACGAATCAAGCTAAATGCATGAACGAACGAGCAAGGAGCCATCTCAGCCGAGATTCACTTACCTCGGCCCGAGATGGAGGTTTCTGTTGCAATATCTCGGTCCAATCTCGGACCGAGATCAACTTATCTCGTTCGTCATCTCGGTCGACTTGACCAAGATCCCATGACGTTGAAGATCGAAGAAAAAATCTCGGCCCCGACCATGACTGATCCTGGCCGAGATCCAGCCCGAGATTCTTCCTTGAGCGTTATATTTTATTTACGGGCTATTTCCTTTTGGACCCAATGTCTTTTAGCTAGGTTTTGTGTATAAAAGGATGTTTTGGGGTTACGAGATTGGACCCAAAATGATAGTCTTGGGTGGCCGGCCCAACACTGTCATTCCAGTCCAATCTCTTCACGACTAGATAGCCCAAGCCCAAACCCAAGTTTCGGGTCTCCATTTCTCATTCAAATAGAACTCAATTTTGACGTATGAATATACCCCGAGCATGAGATTGCGGGGAGGAAGCCAAAGCTTCCACTTTCCGGTGTTGACAATGGCCAGAGCCCGCCGGAAATGTGTCCGGAAAGTGCCCGGCGCACCATGTATTAAATACATGTCTTATTCATATTAATTAGTTCCAATAATCCCCACATGAATAGAAATGTTTCTAAACACATGTTCCTTCTTTTTGTAAAACAGAAATAGTTTTGTGAGTACAGTCGAAAAATCACTACATCAGGATTGGTACCATGTTTCAAGCTTGAACCACACGTAGTGAATAACTATCGGATTTACTCGACCAGATAGTGACTATGATGTCTTGAACCACCCGGAATTTTATGTAAATCGAGACAACAACTACCACACAACGTCATTTTCACACAAAACTTTTGGTTCTCTCGTTGTATTCGTTTTGGCCCTGAACAACCCTGGTTTATTATGAGTGAACTTGGAGAATGTAGCCTCATTCTTATCCTCCTAGGCACGGCCTGATGTCACACTCACAAGGTTATTGATGTTCGTTGATTTACACCCCTATAAATCCCTATCAATAATGATGGAAACTCACATGATAGCAAAACTAGGAAGGGATAGTTTTTATTTATAACCTGTAATAAATCCCTATCAATAATGATGGAAACTCACAAGATAGCAAAACTAGGAAGGGATAATTTTTATTTATAACCTGTAATAAATCCCCTAAATAGCAACGAACCCACAGTGTATGGATCGTACGAAGTAGGACAAGTATTCCAGGGTCGAACACAAAGATTGGGAGGATTAATCTGCAACAATGATTAAGGATAGTATAAATCTAGAATAAGAAAGGGGGTTGGAAAAGATAAGGGAAAGAAGGATCAAAAGGTTTTTGGAAAGTTTTTGGGTTGTTCTCAATTAAATGTCACCTTCAATCAAGAGCAGTTTTATAAAAACAAAGATAAACAAAGATAATCAAATGAAATGGAAGAAAAAATGGATTCCAAGGGTTCAAGATTATTGTTTATACTCAAGAACTCAGGACAATCTCACAAAGCATATATGATTGAAAAGCATACAGGGATGAATGTTTCTTAACCTGTGCTCTTTTACAATGACGTCTCAAGAACACAAAGGTCTGCAACCTAATACCTATAGCTTTCAAGGTAAAGAGGGAGAAATATATAAATAACCCTTATTCTTTCAATCAAGGAAACACAATAACCCTTTACAGTTACGTCTCAGGAATTATTGCCTCAAAGGAAGGAACAATGGCACATTCCATCCAATAAAGGTTAAAACTTTATTACCTAGAAACATGTTCTCTTATGTATCTAAATAGGAATATCTCAATTACGACTTAATTCCTATTTAGGTTAAGGGGTTTAGATTGATTCTAAACCTGCAAAAACCAACATTTTCATAGGATTTAAAGCGATTCAACAATTTTAGGGATCAATCCCTCATTGATCTTTGTATAAACAAATCTTCTATTCTTCTGTGGACCCTCAAGGTTCTAGCCAATAACAATCATATCAAAAGACAAACAAATAAATAACAAAAGGGATAAAAGAAATTACTCAACTTCAATGAATGAAAACCTGCAATCTTCTCAAATCTCAACTCAATAAATGAAAACATTCAGTCTTGCCAAATCTCAAACAACAATCTCTTCCAAACAAATTTCAATGCAAAAGTCTGAATCTTGAATCTAAACTAACTAAACTATGAAGAACAATGGTGAAGAAGACGGGAAGGGTAGGAGACGGCTCCCCCCTTCTAGGGTAAACTAAACCCCTCTATTAGCACACCTTGGAATGAATCCAAGGCTTCCTTTTATAACAAAAACCTAGCTAAAAGACATTGGACCATAAAGAAAAAAGCCCGTAAACGAAATAAAACGCTCAGGAAATAATCTCGGGCTGAATCTCGGCCGAGAATTTCTTAGGTCGGGACCGAGATGTCGTCTTCGATCTTCAGTGTCATGGATCTCGGTCAAGTCACGCGAGATGCCGACCGAGATATTGCAACAGAGGCTTCATCTCGGACCGAGATGAGTGGATCTCGGACGAGATGGATTCTTTGTCGTTCTTCATGCCTTTAGCTTGATTCCTAGCCTTTTCCCGTGCACGTATGCTTGGTCCAATGCATCCACTTCGAGGCTTGATCCTCAACTACGTCGTTTTGGCTCCAAAATGTGCCAAATCACCTACAAAGCCACAAATAGTGTGTGTAGACATCTATTCTTGCAAAGTAGAACTAAACAAGCATAAATGGCACAAACTAAGGCTAAAACATGAATGCGGAAAGGGAAAATCTACCTAAATGCATGATAAAAACAGGTTGATAAATCATGTTATCAATTGACCATAAAGATTATCTTTTATACCCCCCTTTATTTCAAGGTGATGGAATCATTAAAAGCCAAGCTCAACCTGAACACAATGAACTAGCACTGTTTATCATCCTAGGAATTGAGCAAGAATAGTGCTCACCACTCGATTCCACTTGGTTAGGTTGTCCCCTTGAACCTGCATCGTGGGATCTCCAGTCACGTAGGTAGGGTTGTCCTTCAAGCATCCTCTTTTGTCATATGCTTTAGATTGATTCCTCTTTATGATTTTGAGACTTGATCTCTTGACATACCTTTATAAAGGTCTGTCAATTTACTAATTAGTAAATGTGTAACACCCCAAATTCGTAGGACTCAGAGTGCTACTGGGCTAGGATCTCACAATGGATCCTGACCCTAGCCTGACAACAAGTTCACTGAATCTTACAACAAGGCACCAATAAATTAAATACAAAACATCAAACTGTTATAAAAGTATCAAAAGATTTATACAACGTTGATGAGTACAAACAAAACATAACGTATATACATGGTCAAAATAACCAGTAGCCCCACGAGTACGACCCCAGTGTACGGAGCCCTCAGCAAATCGCCCACTCTGGATCACTCTGCAGTTCTCCTAACTTGCAAAAGATCTACAACACGGTATGAAACCGTTAGCTAACCATACACATATATGAAGATGCAGGAGCACAAACACACATCAGAAAGTATTAAACACCTCATCATGATATCACGCATTTACCCGGTTTATTATCTTTATAATCATAGTCCAACACTCAACTCATATATATAAATATCTCAAAATGAACGTATGTGACACGAGGAATATAACCCTCGCCTCTCGGGAATAGTACCAGCTGGAGTGGGGATCCGGTCCCACCTCCCGTGTACCCTATGGGAGTGGACAGGTGGCCGGCCCACTGAACCATACTGGCCTGCCCGTAGAGAACCTCCAGACTCCCGGCGGGATGAAAGGACAAGTTGTCACGGTCCTCAATGGGCAATCAATAGACCATAGGTCGGTAATAACAATATCCTAACAAGGCTATCAAGCATATACACACACCACTCATGCACACATCCAATATAAGGATGGCAGCTAAGTAAGTCCTATGGACTCACCTCAACCTCGGGAGTCTCAAACTCAAACTCAAACGGCTCCGCTCTGGAGATCAACACAACCTAAACAAGGTATAACACATATATCACACTCATATCCATAACAGGGGTCACACCTAGACCCAAGGGATCCATAAGGATCATATTCCAACTCGTAAACCTCAAAGTCGTAACCGGCATAAACGATACCGTACTCAACCTCATTCTAACCTCATACTCGTACCTAGCATGCTACTAACACTCATACTAGGAAAGGAAAGGATCTACCTAACTCTAGGTAGAACCGGAACAAGACGCACCTGCGTGAAGGAGAGACGCAAGGGCGGAACACAGGCGACCGCAGACGCGGCGGCACTCAGCCGCGGGGGCGGTGACACGGGTCGCTGGCAACGCTGGCACGGAACGGGCGCTACGGCACAGGTGCCGTGGGGGCGGTGACTTCTGGCCGCGGGGGCGGCGACAACGCAGGAAGTTATTCCGCGGCTTCTCTTCGGCTCTTCTCGTGATCAATCACGTCTTCACTCAACCAAAGTTACATACAGGTATATACATACATAAACCCACATCAATACACACCTATACATGCATCTAAACCTAAGTTAAGGATATGGAATCAAGGGAAAGGAAGAAGAGAACAAGGGAAGGAGCTTACCACAGTTGTGGCCTAGCAAGGGAAGAACAGAACCAAGGTCTCACAGGTTGGCTTCAAGCTCAGCATACAACATCCACAAGCATCACAACCACAAGGCACAACAAACCTCTTCTCATCAAGGAGAAGCAAGAACAAGATCAAGAAGGGAGAAGGAGAAGCAAGGAACGTGAGGGAAGCTGGAGGGGAAAGTGAAGAACAAACCCTTGATCAGCCAAGGGAAAGAGTAAGTAAGGTAGAGAGTAAAGCACGAGTCAAAGGTCAACGAAGACGGCTGCAGCCGCCGGAAACCGCAGGGGCGGCAGCCAGGGCCGCAGGAGCGGAAACCCGCAGGGGCGGCACCCCCATCCGCGGGTGCGGCTAAGCCACAACTCGGTCAAAACTAGTCTCGGCTAAAGATCAAACTCGGTCCAAGAACTAAGGCTCTTACACCTCACCCCCCTAAAAACAAGTTTCGTCCCAAAACTTGTACAAACTCCGAAAGCACTCAGACTCAATACCGGGATACACTCTCTCCATCGGAGGTATCATATCTCGTACATAAGGTATCAACCCATGTGACACTATACCTCAAAATATCACGCTACTATCCGGGGCATAGAGGGACATCTCTAGCCAAACCATCATCGGGGCATGGAGAAGACATCTCCACCAAACTATGTCCGTCAAAATAGCATGGAGGTAGGAACCATCTCCAGCTATCCCTAACAGTCGTATCACAATAGCATGGAGGTAAGAACCATCTCAAGCTATACCTAACAGTCGTACTAGCATAACAGGATCTAGTAAGATCATAAACACATCATAGCTAGCACGAAAATAAACATAGCATAGCATATAAGCACATAAGTACATATGCACGTAATCATATCGCTCCTCAGGCTAGTCCTAAGACCTACTCCTGGATCTTATAGGTATATCTATCCCCGCCTATAACTCTGGATAGTTCCTCAAGATACTATCCTCAGTCTCCCATGTAGTCTCATCAGATCCTCATCTCGACCTTTGTATCCTCAACATAGAAATGTCCTTCGAACGAAGGTGTCTCATACCTCGTTCTAGGACTGCAATCGAATGCTCAACAAAGGTGTGGTCCGGCTCAACCACCAAATCATCATAACTCACAATATGTCTCAGATCTAGTACGTACTTTCTCAGCTAAGACACCTGAAATACAGGGTGAACACCTTCTAATCCCGGAGGCAAAGCTAATCTGTAAGCTGCGCTCTCAACCCAATCCAAAATCTCGAACGATCCCACATGTCAAGGGCTCAGCTTTCCTTTACTGTCAAAACGTCTCACACCTCGTGTCGGAGACACTCTCAGCCACACATGGGCTCTAACTCTGAACTCTAGAGGTCTACGCCTCCTATCAACATAAGACTTCTGACGGCTCTGCGCAGTCAACATCCGCTCTCTAATCAGTGCTACTCGAGCCATATCATCCCGAATCTGATCAGGTATCAAACCACTAGCCGTGCTAGGCTCATCCCAACATAATGGTGTACGACATCTCTACCCATACAGTGTCTCATAGGGCCATCCCAATAGATGTATGCCAACACACAAACTCGCAACATACCTCCAGCATCTGAATGGTCCTCTCTGACTGACCATCTGTCTGAGGATGGAACGCAGTAGTAAAGTGAAAACTCGTTCCCAAAGCAGTCTGAATCTGCTGCCAAAACCTCGAGGTAAATCGTCCATCTCGGTCTGAGACGATCGTCCTCGGTACACCATGGAGTCTCTCTATATGCCTAGTGTACTCCTCATCCAATCTGCTCACCGGCCACGTTTCCCTAATAGGAATGAAATGTGCCGTCTTCGTCAATCTGTCCACAATGACCCAAATGACATCAAAACTCCAACTCAGTCTCAGCTCGGTCACAAAATCTATGGTGACGTCCTCCCACTTCTTCTGTGGAACAAGAAGGGGGTGGAGCTCACCTCCAGGTCAGCAATGCTCTATCTTGACCTGCTGGCAGGTCGCACACTGTGCCACAAATCGGCTACATCGGCTTCAACCCTTTCTACCAATATAAACGTCTCAAGTCCTGATACATCTTACTCGTACCTGGATGTACAGAGTAAGGTGTACAGTAAGCCTCCTGTGAAATCCTCTGTGTCAGCTCTGTATCAACAGGTACACAGACGCGACCGCGGCGTTTCAAAATTCCATCTGCTCCTAGCAGGAACTGTGGTGCCTCATCCCGAGACATCCTATCTCATACCCTCATCAAGGTCTGGCAGGTCTCTTGCTTCTGTTGGATCTCACTCAACAGATCAGGTAGTACCTCTAAAGTACTCAGTCGGGCATCCTCATTCGGAAACTGAATGTCCAACTCTAATTAAACCAAATCCTTCAATACCTTCTAGCTGTGCCCAAACAAGAGCAGAAGTCAAACGTCTCTTCAGCTCCTCAAAACTCTGTACACACTGATCAAACCATACAAATCTGGTAGTCTTCCTCAGCAAACTCGTCAGTGGACGGGCAATCACAAAGAATCCCTCCACGAAGCGTCTGTAATAACCGGATAGGCCAAGGAAGCTACGTACTTCCCTGACGTTCGTCGGTGTAGTCCAAGCGGCTACTGCCTCGATCTTTGCCGGATCAACCTTGATCCCCTCAGCTGAAACCACATGACCCAGGAATGCTACCTCTGGCATCCATAACTCACACTTAGAGAACTCAGCATAAAGTTCTCTATCCCGCAAAGCCTGCAACCCAATCCTTAGTTGTCCTGTGCACATCCTGCTCTCTCACCCTCAGCTGGTGATATCTTGAGCGCCGGTCCATCCTAGAAAATACTGTCACTCCCTGAAGCTGATCCAACTAGTCATCCATACACGGCAATGGATACTTATTCTTAATGGTCACCTTGTTCAACTCTCTGTAATCACTACATAGTCTCAACGACCCGTCCTTCTTCCGTACGAAGAGGACAGATGCTCCCCATGGAGATATACTAGGGTGATTAAAAACCCTTCTCGGCCAACTCCTCAAGTTGCTTCTTCAGCTCCAACATCTCAATAGGCGCCATCCGATATGGGCCTTCGAGATCTACCTCATACCAGGCTCTAACTTGATAGCAAAGTCCACACTCCTCTGAGGCCGCAAACCGGACGACTCAGCGAACACATCTGCAACTCACAGATCACTGGGATATCCTCTACTGATGGACTCTCCCCCTCCTTCATGGAATAACACCAGAAGGCTTCACATCTCTATGCAAACAATCTAGCTACTCGTATCGCACCGATAATCATACTAGATTTTCCAAGGTCCCATCCTCGGAAAACCTCTATTTGTCCTAACTCGGTAGAAAAGTAACGGTCCTCCTACCTATATCTAAGACTGTAGAAAGTCCATCCATCCAATCCATACCTAGTATGACTTCTTCATGCTCTAATGGCATGACAAAGAAGTCAACCAGTAAACACGGGTCCCTACAGAAATGGGACAATCACGAATCTCATGGGTACCTCTGACCCTACTACCATCGGGTAACCCTATACTAAAGGGTATGCCCTCAATCATATCTAAACTCAAACACTCAATACAAGCATCATATATAAAAGAAGACATAGCTCCAGTATCAAACAAACTCTAACAGGTAAACCATGGATCAGAATGGTACCTATAACAGGCGGTGCAGCTGGCTCCTCTGCACTCCTCAGCACAAAAACACGGCCCTGTGGCTCTATGGTGTCAGTGGTGCTCCCACAACGACCTCTGCCTCTACCTAACTCAGGAGCAGATCCCTGAGTGGTAGGACGATCTAGGACTCTCTGTTGTCCCTGTATTTGCTGCTGCTGAGGTGGCCTCTGCCCACCTCCCGCTATACTGGCATGAGTAGAACCCTGCTGAGACGAAGCTCCACCCTGTCTACAGAAAACAGCTCTGTGACCTCGTCCACCACAAGTGAAGCAAGTCACTATCTGCCTCGTACACTCTGGTCTGATATGTTCATACTCCGCACAGTTGAAACACTGTCGTACCCTATCTGTAGCCGGTGCAGATGAGGGCTGACTTTGGCGGCTTTGGCCTCGTCCAGAGCCAGCAGCTCCACCAGTACCACTGGTCTGCCCAGTACGTTGTCTCTTCTCAGACCCTCCGGTCTGAGAAGCTCTCCTCTTACTAGCCCGCTCTCACTCATAATCGGCGGCTCTATCCTGGTAGTCCATCAAGGACTCACAATGAAATCCTGCCATATAGGCCCGAGAGGCATCCCTCAATCGTCGGGAAAACAGATATACATGTTGATCCACATAAGGTGCAGCTGGTCCCAGCAATGCCAGCTCCTCCTAGAATCTCCGGATAGCCTCTGAGACTGGTACATCCTCAAACCCAGCCTCCACAAAATCCCGCAGTTTCTCCCTCATTAGTGAGGCAGGGCAGAAACGCTCTCTGATCATAGTCCGCATCTGAACATAACTGTCAACATGTACTCGTACAGACCTCCACCAGTGCTGTGCTAAGTCTCTGAACAGAGTCTGCACTAACTCTATCTGCCTGTCTGTTGGACACCTAATGGACTCCAGAGCTGAGTCCACATGTCCAATCCACAACTCAACCTCAAGCCCCACCTTCCTAGAGAAAGGGGGTACACCCATCTGGTGAAATGCCTTCAACCAAGTGTCTGGTCTAGGCCCTCTATGCTCCTCTGTAACTCGAGCAATCTCAGCAAAAGGCGCCGGTGCAATTGGCACCTGAGTAACCCCGTGGGACCTCTCAGATTGTCCCTCATGTACTGGTAGATCTGGAATAGGTCTACCTGCTCTGACAGCCTCCTCTACTCGCCGGATATACTCACGAAACTCTAGTCCTCCCATGGAGACATAATCCGAGGCATCTGACCGGACTCGCTGTGGACCCTGTCCCCCAGCTACGTCGTTCCCAGTCTCAGGAACGACACTCTCGGCAACGTCCTCATGAACCTCTTCCGCTGCGCGTGGATCAACAACGGAAGTCCTACCCCGTCCTCTACCTAGAGGGGGTCTACCTCTACCTCGTCCTGCTGCAGGTAAGGCTCTAGTCTGAACCATCTGCAGAGGACATAAACCTAACTCAGAAGGATATATATATGTCGTATGTATATATCAAATCAATCACAACAGAATATCTATATATATATATTGTCGAGATCTTCAGAGGGGCGATGGCTCACGTACACGATATCCCAAAACATTTTGTACTCATTTCAAAACCAAAACCTTTTTTTAAAAAGTCAGACCCCTTTCGGGTTCTGTTTATTTATCTATTCGAACTTTATTGCAGATTACTAGTGGCATTGTTGTCAACCTGGGCTCAGATACAAACTTTGTAACACCCCAAATCCGTAGGACTCGGAGTACTACTGGGCTAGGATCTCACAATGGATCCTGACCCTAGTCTGACAACAAGGCACCGATAGATTAAATACAAAACATCAAACTGTTATAAGAGTATCAAAAGGTTTATACAACGCTGTTGAGTACAAACAAAACATAACGTATATACATGGTCCAAATAACCCGTAGCCCACGAGTACGACCCCAGTGTACGGAGCCCTCAGCAGATCGCCCACTTTGGATCACTCTGCAGTTCTCCTAACCTGCAAAAGATCTACAACACGGTATGAAACCGTTAGCTAACCATACACATATATGAAGATGCAGGAGCACAAACACACATCAGAAAGTATTAAACACCTCATCATGATATCACGCATTTACCCGGTTTATTATCTTTATAATCATAGTCCAACACTCAACTCATATATATAAATATCTCAATATGAACGTATCTGACACGAGGAATATAACCCTCGCCTCTCGGGAATAGTACCAGCTGGAGTGGGGATCCGGTCCCACCTCCCGTGTACCCTATGGGAGTGGACAGGTGGCCGGCCCACTGAACCATACTGGCCTGCCCGTAGAGAACCTCTAGACTCCCGGCGGGATGAAATGACAAGTTGTCACGGCCCTACAATGGGCAATCAATAGACCATAGGTCGGTAATAACAATATCCTAACACGACTATCAAGTATATACCTCAACCTCGGGAGTCTCAAACTCAAACTCAAAAGGCTCCGCTCTGGAGATCAACACAGCCTAAACAAGGTATAACACATATATCACACTCATATCCATAACAGGGGTCACACCTAGACCCAAGGGATCCATAAGGATGATATTCCAACTCGTAAACCTCAAAGCCGTAACCGGCATAAACGATACCGTACTCAACCTCATTCTAACCTCATACTCGTATCTAGCATGCTACTAACGCTCATACTAGGAAAGTAAAGGATCTACCTAACTCTAGGTAGAATTGGAACAAGACGCACCTGCGTGAATGAGAGACGCAGGGGCGGAACACAGGCGACCGCAGGCGCGGCAGCACTCAGCCGCGGGGGCGGTGACACGGGTCGCTGGCAACGCTGGCACGGCGCGGGCGCTACGGCACAGGTGCCGCGGGGGCGGTGACTTCTGGCCGCGGGGGCAGCGACAACGCAGGAAGTTATTCCGCGGCTTCTCTTCGGCTCTTCTCGTGATCAATCACGTCTTCACTCAATCAAAGTTACATACAGGTATATACATACATAAACCCACATCAATACACACCTATACATGCATCTAAACCTAAGCTAAGGATATGGAATCAAGGGAAAGGAAGAAGAGAACAAGGGAAGGAGCTTACCACAGTTGTGGCCTAGCAAGGGAAGAACATAACCAAGGTGTCACAGGCTGGCTTCAAACTCAGCATACAACATCCACAAGCATCACAACCACAAGGCACAATAAACCTCTTCTCATCATCAAGGAGAAGCAAGAACAAGATCAAAGAGGGAGAAGGAGAAGCAAGGAACGTGAGGGAAGCTGGAGGGAAAAGTGAAGAACAAACCCTTGATCAGCCAAGGGAAAGAGTAAGTAAGGTAGAGAGTAAAGCACGGGTCAAAGATCAACGAAGACGGCTGCAGCCGCCGGAAACCGCAGGGGCAGCAGCCAGGGCCGTAGGAGCGGAAACCCGCAGGGGCGGCACCCCCATCCGCAGGTGCGGCTAAGCCACAACTCGGTCAAAACTAGTCTCGGCTAAAGATCAAACTCGGTCCAAGAGCTAAGGCTCTTACAAAATGGATCCGCAAGGTTGTCTACTGATTTGATATAGTCGATCGAGACTACTCTATTTGAGATCAATTTTCGAATGGATTTATGTCGCCGTCTAATGTGACGCGACTTACCGTTTTTTAGAACAAAAGAACTTCAAGGAAGGTGATCTTGTTCTTCTCTTTAACTCGAGACTCCGACTATTCCCACGAAGTTGAAGTCAAGATGGACAGGACCTTACAATTTAAAGAAGATTTACCCCCATGGAGTAGTTGAAGTATAGGGTGAGAACTCTGGAATTTTCAAAGTAAACGGACATAGGTTGAAGAAGTAAACACTAGAAATTCCGGTGGAACAGATTTTGCCTATCCTCCTAACTTGACGCATCCACGGAGTTAGGTCTGGCTAGAGACCTTAAACCAAGCGCTTTTCGGGAGGCAACCCGAGGTAAGAGTCCTTTTGTCCTTGTTTTTGTTTTTGCGTTTTTGCGCGTTTTTGTGTCTTTGTCTTTGTAAGATCTAGGTGTCAAGGTAGAAGGAGATAAGGGAAAAATTGCTCGGAACGAGGTTAAGACGAGCCAAATACTATGGAGGAACGAAGAACGGAAGGAAAATTGACAAAATGAGGCAAACCAAGAATCTCGGCCCGAGATCACTACCTAGACGACCGAGATGTCAAAACAGAAAACTCGATCTCGGCTCGAGATCCAGAAATGTCGGCCAACATCTTTGTTTAATTTCAACGGTCACAAGGAAAATCTCGGTCCCGACCTACCAAAAATCTTGGCCGAGATCAACCCGAGATTTGGCAAAAATCGGATATAACCTCTCTTCTTCTCCATTCCTCCCCATTCTTCATCCACAAAAACTCCATAGCCTCTCAAACACCGATATCTCGCTATAAATCGTCATTCCCTCATATCTCAACCAAGTTCACTCATTTTTCCCACAATCAACCACAAATCTTCATCTAAACACACTCCAAGCATCAATTTCGCTCAAAACGCGGTAATTTCTCCTCATCAAACCTCAAACCTCAAACCCTAACCCCCAAAAAACCCAATTCCTCAAAAACTCAAATTACTTCATTCCATTGGCAGATTATTGTTCTAAAGGTTCAAAGGAACATTGCATACACGAGAGAGGGGCAAGAAACCGACGGAAATCGATCCCGGCCGAGAATCTCACCCCGGGCGATTTTCCAAAAAATCTCGGTCACTTAGCCGACCAAGATCGACCCGAGATCAAGCCCCTGCCGACCAAGATTTTGGTTCTGTCGTGATTTTTAGCAAAAATGAAGCGTTTAAGGCGTACTCTTACCGGTTCCGGCTCTTCAAGGCGATCACGAGACGAGTCCTCCCCCGTTCCAACTTCGAGGATGGTCCCGACCATTGCTGAGGATTTGAATGAAGTCATCTCTAAATTTCATTGGGATGAATTGATTGGTATTAGAGAACCCGTGTATGAAGAGATAACTAGGGAATTCTTATATTCGTTCTCATTCATGGGAGAAAATGAGGATGGTTGTATTAAGTTTAGGCTGATGAACCAGGAATATAGTACGAGTAAAGACAGATTTGGTGAATTCTTTGGTTTCCCGCCTAGTGACGCCTCTAGTTTCGATGGAGGTTTTAACCAAAGAGCGTTTTGGGAGGAAATAGCCGCACCTATAGGTGGACCGGGTTAGTGGAAGGCAAGAGAGTCAAAGTGTAAGTATATTGTTAACTTGTCTTCCCGGATTGCCCACCGGATTATGAGCGAGGTTCTGTTTCCTCGACGTGAGACTCCTCACCAGATTCTTTTAGGAGACCTATTCATTTTATGGTGCATTGTATATGGTCCTATTCCCGACTCTTCCACTCTTCTTCTGGAGCACCTGAAGAAGGATACTAAGAAGAGTTCAGGATTTATCTTTGTAGGTGGGTTGACTTCCATATTTCTAGGAAGCTAGATATTGATTTGTTGGATTGTACCATTGTTTAGATGCCTACACCCATAGGTAGATATTAGTTGGTTGCTCGTAAGATTCAGATTCAGAGAGACAACGAGCCTTACAGGGTTGCTATGCCGTGGGACGACAAGGTAGGAATCACTTGGAAGTATGAGTATTCCTATCTTGAGCAGAGGAACTAGAGGAGGAACTTTGAAGAGATGGATTCTTCATTTGAGGATGATGTTGATATGGGAGACTCAGCTGATGAGGATGCATTGAGAGATAAGAATGAGCATGCTACTGATATAGAGCACGAGGGTACAGGTGTTGATGATGTTGTTGAGACAAATATATTGTTTTAGAGTTAGGAGAGACAGGTGCATGGATTTTTGAGATGCCATCAGGAGGAGTCTCATCTTCACATACCCCCAGACCTCGCCACAGACGTAGGCCTACCATGGATCATCTTGATGCTGACGTGCACTCCCTCCGTATCAATCAGCGGAGGATGGAGGCACGTCAAGATAGGATGGAGACAACTCAACGGAGGATGGAGCAGGAGGCGCACGCCTACTATGTAGAGAGTCAGAGACGCTTCTCAATCTCTGAGGAGATGATGGGCGACATTTATCGCCAGACGTTCAGGAGCTACTATGACCCGGCGCACCCTTATTTCCCACCACCTCCACCACCACCTCCATTTGAGTGAGATGCGACGGATCACCACACTTTTTACATTGTGAGTATTGTTTTCACTTCTACTTATTTTTCACATTGAGGACAATGTGAGATTTAAGTATGAGATGAGATGCTTGCAATCCTTTTAGCATGTTTCTTTTGATGTATTGAATTTAGCGGATAATTTGAAACTTTCTAGTTACACGTTTTCCTTATTGTATGCATTATAAAAAAAACAAAAAAATTCAAAAAATTTGTGCTTTTAGGATTGATGTGACCTCTATGATGAAACTTGTGTAAGTTTATTGGATATTGATTATAATTTTGAGCTTTAATTTGGATAATGGAATATGTGGGATTTGAATACTGATACGCCCCCGGAAGGCAATTTCATCCATGGGCCCGACGAAGACAACCCGGCAAGCGGCATGCCGATCAATGGCATGAAGCTAGCGTATATTATTATATTTTATTATATTTTTTCATTTTAAATAATAGAATTTTTATTTTCAGAACTTTAACTCCGGAACTTAATTCCGGGAGTTAAATTCCGACCATTGATAGTCTTGACCTTTCAATTCGGGAGAGAACCCCGACTTTATTTCCCGTCATTTGTTTCCATCATTTAATTTCTGACTTTTGGTTTGGCCCTCATCCAATATATAAGGATGCTTGGTCTCACTTGTAAAACATGTTCAAAATAAATTATTGTGAAGACAAATTCCTCCTACTTAGTTTGGGCATCACTTTCTCTTCCATCCTCTTAAAATTCTATCTTGGATCTAGTCTTTGATCCAAGCATTCGTATTTGAGGATCCTTTTGAAGGATCAACTATCTGTCCACTTCAACGGCTTGATCGATCTACCTTGATCGAATCAACCATTCGCTTTCATATTCATCTCATAGCTTCCGCCACCCACATTCTATAGATTCGTCCCATCCGCAATCAACAACGGAGTAATTGAATGCTTAGTTCGATCTAGATCCGTGCTATTTCTATCAAATACTTTGTTTGAAATTTATATGATTCACGAGAATTGCCTTGTTTAATTGGATTGATTTTGGATAGTTGAATCTATATGATAAGTTCTTATACATTGCATAAGAATGATTTAGGCAATTCGCTTTCATTCTTCTTCTCTATCTTTACCATGCTTAGCACCTCAAACATTGAAATAATATTACCTCCTTTATACCTATCCGGGAATTAGGAAAGTGAAGTTTGAAGGTGTATGCTTAATTTGACGAGTTGATGTGTATTATGTGAAGAAGGTGAATGTTGTGAAATGTGACGTGAATTGGAAAGAAAAGCTTTGAGGGGATTTTTGGTTATGAAGATGAGTAACTCGGCACCATTCACATAATCAGGTGTTTCTGTCTTGCCAAAGTCTGAATAACTAAACATCCTAACGAGTGTTATGGTAATGTGCATCCGGTGTGAGGTACGTGAAGCAAACTGGGCACCAAGGTTTCGGCTATTTTGCACCAATGTCTTTCACTCAAGAAAAAAGAAAAAAAAAAGGAAAAGGAAAAGAAAAGAAAGAAAAGAAAAGAAAAGAAGGAAAAATATGAAATTGGTGGATGTTGAAGTTGAAAAGATGAATGTGTTATTCATCTTCCCGGATTACCACCACATTACCCACAAACATCCTATCCTCATCAGGTTTCTTTGGCCTCATTCATTACTAAGTCCTAATGATCTTTGTATACATGTACTTGACTTAGTAGCTTAGACTTGAATTTCTCATAATGTTAGACAATGGTAATTTTAATGATGAATATCAATTCCTGCAAAGTGTGATTATCCTTTGCATGCCTACTTTATTTGACCTTAATCGAAATATGTCTTTGACCATGAAGTTGCACTTTGAGAGTGATCATGAATAGAAACACTACCAAAAAGATTTTTCATCTTTGTTTTGCATGTATGAATCATGTTATCTTATCTTAGATTTACTTCTTGCTTGAGGACAAGCAAAGATACGTATGGGGTATTTTGATAACATGATTTATCGACCTAGTTTAGATATGCATTTAGGTAGATTTCCCCTTTCCACATGCATGCTTTAGCCTTAGTTTGTGTCATTTATGCTTGTTTAGTTCTACTTTGCAAGAATATATGTCTACACACGCTATTGGTGTCATTGTAGGTGATTTGGCGCATTTCGGATCTAAAACGATGCATTTGAGGATCAAGCCTCGGAGTGGATGCATAGGAGCGACCATATGAGCAAAGGAAAGGTGAAGGAGTCGAGCTAGAAACACAAGAGACGGAATAGGCCGAAGCACCTTGGTCACTGATCTCGACCGAGATCAACACCCAGGGCGAGGTTTCCACCTCTGATATCCATTTCGGCCAATCTCGGCCCGTGATCCAAGTTTTTGTCGAGCATCTCGGTCGATATATCGGCCGAGATCCATGTTATTTGACCGAGATCCCAAGACGCTCAAAAAATCGAGGATCGAAGCCAAAATCTTGGCACTGACCCTAACTGTATCTCGGCCGAGATCCACCCGAGATTCTTCCCCGAGCGTCGTTATTTTATTTCGGGCTTTTTATCCAGCCCTTGTCTTTTGGGCAGGTTGTTGGGTATAAAAGGAAAGCTCCAATAATTTCCTAAGGGTTCCCACATTTTTCCACTCAATCTCCGCATATCCCGTTTAGACCTAAGGAGAAATCGTCTCCTACCTTGACTCTCTCATTTTCTACCTTTCACCATTGTTAGACATTTGTTAGACTTTTGGAAAGCTTCAGTCTTTATTATTGCATTTGATTTAGATACGCTTTGCGATACTGGGATATATTATTTTGCTGGTTTTTGGAATAATAAAGCTGAGTACTTTCCTTTCTCCCTTTTTTTATTTATCTTGTATGCATTCTTTATTTGAATTGATTATTGATTTTGATATGATGATTATTGGCTAGAACCATTGTGGTTTCAAGGTGAATAGAAATTTGTTTATGGCTTGGACTATGATGGAATAGGTTGTGCTTTAGAATTGGTTAGAATTGCTTGAAACCCTAATGGTTGATTATGAATAAATCTAGGTTAGAACCTTCTAAGCTAGTAACCTGAGTTGGAATCGAGACCTACCCGGTGATATCCCTTCTTAGATACATAAGTAGATTGACCATAGGTAATAGAGGTGAAAACCTCTATTGGATTGAATGTGGCTTATTGCTTTATGAGTTAGGTAATTCCCGAGACTTACCCGGTAAGGGGTTGCTTAATCCTTAGTTAGATAATCCCATTTGAACTAAATTTCGACCCTCTTTACCTTGAGACTTACCCGGTAATAGATAGTTAGGATTGAGACTAGATGATTTTGCGACTTACCCGGTAATGGATCATTAGAGTCGAAACGTTTATCCTTGTTGCTTTTCAACCATAGATCCATTGTGAGTTATCCTGAGTCCGTATGTCATAAACAATGATCTTGAATCCTTGAAATCCATTTTCTCCCATTAATTAATTGTCTTTATTTCTTTGTTGTAAAACGGTTTTCAATTGAATTTATATTCGATTGCGAACTTGTTCGCTAATTTATGACCCTAAACGTTATCACACGCATCCCGAGGGAAATCATCAATATATATATCATCACTCAAGTCAAACTGCAAAGTATATTATAAACACATAACACATAAGCGAGCTTTAGACTAACTCGTCGACTTAAGGTTGCCACTAACTCGGCATGCTGCTCCGGTTATGAGCTCCTAATACGATCCTTTGTTCTACAAGTGAGCTCATCGATTTCTCGTTGGGACCACAAATCCTTAAGCATAGGAATCTCTTTCGACCGTAGTCGTCTAACACTCTTCTCTAAAATAGCTATCGGGTACTCCACAAAGTGTTGTCCGGTTCCTCAGTCAAATCCTCATAGTTGACTCCATGTCGAGGGTCTTGTATGTATTCTCTGAGCTAAGCTACATGAGACACTGAATGCCCGTTCTCCAAGGCAAGTGGGGGTTAACTGGTATGTATCCTCCCCGACCCGTTCCAATATCTCGCGTTGAGTCGTTGATACTCTTAACCATACATGTGAACCGATTTGAATTCCAACGGTCTGCGCTTCTTATCATCATTAGACCTTTGGTGACTCTGAGCTGTCAGCATCCGCTCCTGTATCAAGGGTATCCGAATCATGTTGTCATATATTTGTGCCCGCAATCTCGAAAGGTACTATCCATCTTGATTTGAGACAATGGTTCCACACACTCTGTGTCGTCTCACTATCTATTCTGTGAATTCTTTTGCTGACTGACTCACCGGCCACGTTTTCTTGATGACGATTGATGGTCGCTCTTTGTGAGTATATCCACTGCTACCCAAATAACGTCAAACTCTTATTAGGCTTCCACCCGGTGACAAGTCCATAGATATGTCTTTCCACTTTCTCTACGGAACCCACAAAGAGTGGAGTTCTCCTTCGGGTCGGTGGTGCTCAATCTTGACCTGCTGATAGATATTATGCGTCTCTAATCTGGTCACATCTACTCAGATCACTCCACTAATAGGAGCGTCTAAACTCTAACGTCTCGATATATCTTACAGGTACTTGGGTGTACCGAGTAAGGTTTATAATTAGCCTCTTGTAGTATCCTCTCTCTCAATTCTTCAACCAAAAGAACACAAATATGCCGTCGGCGTCTCATCACTCCATCCGTACCTATCACAACCGTGGTGCATCATTCCGGGATTTCCTCTCCCAAATCCTGGATATGATAAGTATTTGTCATGTTTCTGTCAGATCTCCTCCAACAAATCCGGCACATGCTCTAAGCAGTCAAGTATCAGTCGGTGTTTGGAAACTGAATCTTAACCTCTCGTCCTTCTAAATTCCTCTTTAGCTCAGGCTGAGCTATCGGTCGGCTATAGCTTTTTCTCGAAACGTTTCTTACTCACTGCATTGGCGGTTGCCTTCACTTTTCCCAGTTGGTACCGAACTTCAAGGTCTTAGTCCTTAACCAACTCGATTTATCTTTCTCTTTAGCTTTTCAAGCTCTCTTGATCTAGTTCGGATCACCCAAGGTGGTTATTCTTACTCCGCATACCAGAGGCGATCAATTTTCTTTACGTTCAACAATGGTCATCTTGGGTATCAGATCGGTTCCCCGACTTATACTTCAACGTCGTTCATAATGCTCCCGTTATCCGGTCACTTAATTATGTTTCGGTCGTCGTTCCATGATAACGTCTTATTACCATTCTCAGTTGCTGGGAAGAGTTAAATCCATCAGCCGACTATGTTTATAAGTCTTGTCACGAGCCTTCTCATTCCGTGTGATGTTTCACTTTTTGACTTATTTAACTGGTGTATGAAATGATGCCGGCTAAACTCCGAGTGTATTACTACCCTTTGTTTGGGTGTCATTGCCCGTGTATGTTCACAATTTTCTGGTTCATCTCTGAATGGCATTGATTATCTATAATCGTCCCAGTCCACGGGTTGTCTTATCGATCTCATTCTTGCTATTTTATGGTGATGCTGTGTCTCGGGTCGTTTGTATCTTTAACTATCCTTTTTGTAGAGGTGATTATTCTCCATCGTCCACACAAATCTTATAGTATCCTTACACCATTAATTATTCACCTCTTGGGATCGGGAATTCCCCTCACTTGTCAACGGGCATCCGTGGAATTGCTTACTTGATGATACTAGATCCATTTGATTGTCGATGTGGTCTTTGTTAAACATGTCATGATAATATTCTAATGTAACTTCCTTACACATATGCTAGCTCACCTACGGTTTGGTCCTTTGATTTATGACTTATTGGTTTGTGAGCGTATCCACCACATGTCTTAATCCCTATAGTCCTCGTACTAGGAGTTGAATGTCCTTTTACGTTGTCCTTTCCCTTTTCGGTATCTCATCCCTTCTTAGGTCAAAGTTCAACCTGTCCTTTCCGGGTACAGTCGTCTGACTTATAAATCGTGCTCAAAAGTGATGGCATCCTAACCACTACATATGTACTAAGGTTCTCCTCTTTCTTTGTCTACTTGGTTTCGTGGGATTGCCCACTTGCTTTCAAAGGATCCGTTTAGGGGTGGGGGTCTTCGTTAAACCATTCTTGGGGACGCTTTAATGTGACTTCTTGTATAGATGTGGCTTCATTGTACTCAAGGCCCGTTGGGGTGTAGGTGTGTCCTGTTCTCTTCCTATTCTTGACTAGTTCCATACCAAGAGTTGATTATCTGTTCTTGTTATTCCCTCTGTCTCCTCTACCTCGGGTCTGCTTAGATCGACTGTATTCTTCAATCATTATCCTCCGACTAATGGGTCATCTCTTAGCAATGGTGGCCTCATGCCCACTTGACATGTTCTTATGTTCTTCCCTTGCGGCTTCTGTATCATCCCTCATTCCTATTAGTTCCTTTACAGTATTTGGTTGTGATATTCTACCGTTCATCGGGAAAGCACGTCACTGTCTTTACTTCCTTTCCCTTATATCGGCGTGTCGGTCCAGGTACCCCTTTCTTCGGTTTATTAGATTATGTTGTATGTTTCCTTCTTCGTGCCCTAACCAGTGTTGTTCACATATTAGTGTATGCTTGCCTTCCTAGGCAAGCGATCCTGCTTCTCAACTTTTTCCCACCTTCCAATCGACCTAATCGTACTTCATGACACTGTGCGACGAATTATTCTCCCGTTCCTCTAATCACTATGATGCTCTCTTCTTCTATTTCCCGTTTTTTGGGAATATCCCTTGTAATTGGCGTCTTGACTCTTTGTCAAGAGGACCCCTTTGTTGGTTCTCGTGCTTCCCACATTGTTTTCCACCTGCTCGTCAGTCTTATTTTGTAACTTGGTGTAACTACAGTTCCGTCCGTTAGTCTTGTATTCTTTGGAAGTCAACAACACTCTTATTTCTGGAGTCCGCAAACATTCCTTGAACCCTGGGGCTCCCTTCGAGGTGTGACCTGGTTCGTTTGGCCGTGTCCTTGAATTCTTGGTACTGTTGGCGTCGTACTTTCGACAATATCATACTCCGTTCTCTCTTCTTTGAAAGGTTTTATTCCTCGACTAGCGTGCTTGATCTGTAGCGCCTTATTAATTATACTCCGTGCGGGAAGGGTGGAAGGGTAATTACCTTTACCCCAACCCGACACGGTAAATATCTTGGACACCGTCTATACGAGACAGGCACCTATAACTAATGTCTACGTACAAAATCACACTAACTTACTACTACCGAGATCTGCAGAGTGGAGTGGTGCTTTCCGTACTACTACCCAACCCGACTCAACAGTAAATAAACTTTGAAATTCATTTTGAAAAATCATATCCCTTTTCGGGTTCTGTTTATACTTGGCCTTTTTAGAAGATTGTGAGTGCCATTGTTGCCAACCTAGGCGCCTATAACTAATGTCTACGTACAAAATCACACTAACTTACTAGGACCTCACAGTGGGTCCCGGCCCTAGGTTGACGTCAATAACATCGGATCTTGCAACAAGTCACAAATATTTTAAATACAAATTCTTTCAAGATCCAACGTTATTGACGTCAACCTAAGGTCGGGACCCACTGTGAGGTCCTAGCCGATAACGCTCCGAGTTCCCAGAATTCGGGGTGTTACAATATGGTATCAGAAGGAATAAATGAAGGTGAGGGAGGAGGAGGCAGCTCCGGTGGTGTGGAAGCTTGGTGTCGGAGTTGTAGAGGAAGGGCAGTCCCGGTTTGTCGGGGTACGGTACTCGGCTTGGCATTCAATGCCAGTCGTCGAGGTTATCCGTAACGATGGTGAGTGAATACTTCCTTCAATGCTAGCGTTACCATAGATTCAATCCTAGCTATAACTTTGGCCGGTCGTCATTTACTAAAGAAGAAAGTACAGGCGTTTTGGCCGGTCGAAGACGAAGAGGAAGCAGGCTGCCCCACCTTGGCCGGTGGGCCTATTCCATTGTGTCGGCCCAGAGGAGGAAATTAAAGGAGAGTAGAAGTGGGCCATGTGATGTCCAAGTGGGTAGGGAAAAGTGGGACGGTTTGTTTCCAAAAAAATTAAGAAGGCCGGTCTAGTTCAATTATTAATAATATTCGGTTTGGTTTAACTATCCGATCTGGTTTGGATCCGATAAATTTATTTTTTTATATTCAATTCGGCTCTCGATTTAATTAAATAAAATAAACTAACATAAAGGTTTTAAAATAACCCGGAATAATAATGAAAATTCTCCGGTTATTACACTATTTATATTTTCTAATATCAAACTAGTTCAAAAATATAAATATCGGATCTAGAGACTCAAACATCTAAATAGGGGAAGAATGTGATTATAGAAGTATAAAAAAAATTACTCATATCAGAAAATTTATTTAATTTTACTATTTAGTCTAATCATTTTTAATTCTAAAAAAATTAATGAGATAAATGGGCTAATAGTGCGCTTTTTTTATTACGTTACTAAGTATGCACGCTGAATTATTTACGGGCATTAAATATGCACCTATTGTAAGAGCCTTAGTCTTTTGGAGCTGAGACATCTTAGCCGCCCCTGCGGGTCCGTGGAGCCGCCCCTGCGGCTTGTGCAGTGTTCCGCTCCTGCGGCTCAGGGAACCGCCCCTGCGGTTTCCTGTGGCTGCAGCCGGCTTTGTTGACCCTTTGACCGTGCTTTACTCGCTTTCTTTTCCTTCTTTCTTAGTCTTTCCCTTGGCTTGCTGAGCAAGGGTTCTTCACTTCAGCTATCTCACGAGCTTCTTCTTGCCTCCTTTCTCCTCCTTGATCTTGCTCTTGTTTCTCCTTAGTGTGGAAGAGTTGTTGTGTGGGTTTTGGTGGATGTTGATGTCTGGATGTGTACTGCTGAGCTTGGGAGCCAGTTGTTGGTGTTTGTGATCATTCCTTGCTTAGGCCATTGCAGTAGGTAAGCTTCTTGCTTCTTCTTCCTTTCTGCCTTCATTGGATTCCTCTTCCTTACCTTAGGATTAGATGTGTTGGATGCATATTGATGTTAGAATGTGTATGTGTATGTATGTGTTTGGATATGGAATGGAGATGACGTGATTTGATCACGTGAAGAGTGGAAGAGAAGTTGGGAGGTTACGTTCTACAGCGTCGCCGCCCCGCGGGACTTTATCACCGCACCCGCGCCGGAAGCCGCCGCCCCTGCGGCCACGGTCACCGCTCCTGCGACAGTGTGCCACCGCGCCTGCGGTTGCCTTGGCTTCACCCCTGCGTCCCTCTTGTCACGCAGGTGCGTCTTGTCCCGGATCTACTAGAGTAGTATGGATCATTTCCTTTCCTAGTATAAGGGTTAGTAGCATGCTAGGTATGTGTATGAGGATAGAATGATGAGGAGTATGATATCGATTTATGCCGGTTATGACTTTGAGATTTAGTAGATTATCGAGGTTATAAGTTGGATATGATCCTTATGGATCCCTTGGGTCTAGGTGTGACCCCTTTGATTGATAGGAGATTTGATATCTCTTTATGCTTTGTTGTTAGGTAGTGTTGTCCTCCAGTTTGGATTGGATCGTGTTTGAGAGTATTTCGTGGTTGAGGTTATTCCAAGATTGAGGTAAGTCCATAGGACTTACTTAGCTACCATCCCTATATTGGATGTATGCATGAGTGGTGTTTCATATATATATATATGCTTGGTAGCATGTGATGATTGATTATTACCAACCTATGGTTTAGTGACCGCCCATTGTAGGGTTGTGATAACTTGTCTTGTTATCCCGCTGGGAGACAGGGAGGTTTTCTGCGGACAGGCCAGATCTGGAAGTGGGACGGGCACCTACCACTCCCTTAGGGTATACGGGAAAGTGTTACCAGATTACCACTACAGCTGGCAATAGCACCGAGAGGCAAGGATTATATATTCCTCGCGTCACCTATATTCATATACATGTATATACGATTTGAGTGTTGGACTTTATAAAGATAATTAACTAGGTAAATGTGTGATAGCATGATGATGTGTTTAGTATTCCTTGATGTGTGATTGTGCTTGTGCATCATCTATATATATGTGTATGGTTAGCTAACGGTTTTATACCGTGTTGTAGATCCTTTGCAGGTTAGGAGAGTTGCAGAGTGATTCAGATGGGGTGATCCGCTGAGGGCTCCGTACACTAGGGTTATATGCGAGGGTTATGGGACATTTTATGATGTATGATACACGTTTTGATTGTACTCAGCGGTACCTTGTATACCTTTTGATATTTATATATTTCAGTTTGATGTTTTGGTTTTAATCTATCTATGTCTTGTTGTAAGATCCAGTGAACTTGTTGTCTGGTTAGGGTCAGGATCCATTGTGAGATCCTAACCTAGTAGCGCCTCGAGTCCTACGGATTTGGGGTGTTACACCTATAAATAGGGTTTTTTTTTAATTTTTTTAATTTTTTCCTCTCTTCTTTCTCTCTATGGCGTCTCTACAGTTTGGGCGATTGGTGATTTGCCGATTGCGATTTGCCGATTCCTCTTCTCCACGGGTTCGCTCGTTTCCTTTCTTCTTCTTCGATTCCTCTTCTCATCAACCGATTCATCTTCTCAACAGGTTTCGTTCTCTTTTCTGTCTTTGATTTGGCGTTTTTCTGTTCGATTTGGCATTTCAGTCTTCGCTCTTCGGTGCCTTTCAACAGGAAGATGGTATCAACTCGCCTCGAGCTCTTCAATGGAGGCTTCTTGATGGTTGTCATCCTGATTCCCCCTTTCACTTGGTTCATCTTCCTTCCGAGGGCATAGCTTGTAACATTGCTAATCGAAGTCAGTTTTTCCACAACATTTCCTCTTTCTCTAATTTTTGTTTAAGTTTAATATTGTTATATGTATGCTCGTGGATTCGTGCAGTTATTTATAGATGTTATTGGTTTGACATATGTAATTGCAGGTTGAAGAGTTGGGTTTCATAGTGTAATCGTGATGATTTCTTTGTCTGTTCTGAACGCAAAATTTTGATCTTATTATGTGAAATAGAACAAAGTCCACGAGGGTTCTGTATATTCATCTTATTATGTGGAATGCCTTGCTAGGAAGGCATTTATCTTGCTGAACTTTAGAGCCTAGGTGCTCTTAAATTTGTTAAAACACCAATGTGTTTGTGGGGGTTCTGGAGTTGATAACTTGATGTTGTTAGAAACTTGATAAGTTACTTTCTTCTTTTCTACTGAAATTAAAGGAAGTAAAAGTTTGCAACCTCTTTGTTTTTTTGTAGCCTTCTATCTTGTGGGTTTAGGACATCAGTACATAAGGTGAAGAAATAAAGAAAAGTTGCTTATATTGTATTTTTTGAATTGAGTCTTGCAACCTACAATGTTCTAATCTTTAGAAAGAAAGAAAAGTTGAATCAATAAGGTGAAGAAAGCTTCTATTTTGGTTTGCAATCCCTTCATAAGTATGAGCAAGCACACAAGAACTTGAAAACTATGCTAACTGTTGCGGAAATAGACAATAAAGTGTTAAGCAATATGAATTAGATATAAACTATGTTGAGATTTTTTCTTATTTATCTGTTTACTTACATTTTTTTTCCTCTTGAGTTTTGAAATGGATCTTTTCTCCTATTTCCTACTCCCTCTGTTTTATTAGTGTCACCTTAGCATTTACATTTTGTTTTAAAATAGTTGTTGTTATAAACTTTATGGCATCTAATTAATTAAATGTTTGTCCAAAATGCAGAAAAGAGAAAGTTTGATGCCACCATTTAAGATGAACCGGCTCTTATTCAACTAGAGGTTGTCAGGTTCGGCAAGAGGGGTCCATGTATTGGAAAAAACTCTATGCTCTTGTTGTGTTTCACCCTCAACCAAAGAAAATAGATATTTGAGTCATTGCAAGCTTCCCTGTCCCAAAATTGATTTTAAAGAACCTAATTGAATATTGACAGTGATTATGTTGTTGCAGATGGCTGAATACAAGGTATCAATATATGGTAGGAAGCAAAGTGAATGGGATACATTTGCAGACTTGTACTCTGTAACACCCCGAATCCGTAGGACTCGAGGCGCTACTGGGCTAGGATCTCACAATGGATCCTGACCCTAGCCTGACAACAACTTCACTGAATCTTACAACAAGGCACCAATAGATTAAAACAAAACATAAAAACTGATATATATATATATATATACATGTCAAAAGGATGATACAGAGTACTGCTGAGTACAGAGTCAAACTGAAATCCGTACGATAATGATAAACCTAAAATCCCACGAATACGCCCAGTGTACGGAACCCTCAGCAGATCACCCCTCTGGATCACTCTGCAGCTCTTCTAACCTGCAAAGGATCTACAACACGGTATAAAACCGTTAGCTAACTATGCACAGATATAAGAAGATGCTAGAGCACAATCACATATCGGAAATAATAAACATTTCAGCATGATATCAAACATTTACCCGGTTTATTATCTTTAATAAGTCTAATCACTTAATCGTATAAATAGATGTATATAAAGATATGTGACACGAGGAATATAATCCCCGCCTCTGAGTACTCTAGCCAGTTGGAGTAGTATCAGCACACCTCCCGTGTACCCTATGGGAGTGGTGAGGGTCCTTCCCGTATACCAGATCTGGCATGACTACAGAGAACCTCCCAGACTCCACTACGGGATGAAAGGGAAAGGTTATCATGGCCACTACAATGGGCGGTCAGTATAACATAGGTCGGTGACCATAATAACACATGCTATAAAGCATATAACACACACACCACTCAAACATACATCCAATATAAGGATAGTAGCTAAGTAAGTCCTATGGACTTACCTCGATCTCAGAAGTAACTCGCTACGAACAACTCTCAGAAACGTCCACTCCAAACTGGAGAACAACACAACCTATACAAGGCACACATACATATATATCACAATCCTATCACACAAAGGGGTCACACCTAGACCCAAAGGATCCATAAGGATCAAGTCCAACTCGTAAACATCAAAGACGTAACCGGCATAACTATATCATACTCATCATAAACCGATACCTAGCATGGTACTAGGTTCCTCATACTAGAAAGGAAAGGAACTACCTAACTATAGGTAGTCCCAGGACAAGACGCACCTACGTGAACGGAGGACGCAGGGGCGGAATAGATCACCCGCAGACGCGGCAGGTAGAATCCGCAGGGGCAGTGACAAGGCTACAGGCTAACGCAGGCACGGCGCAGGCGCTAGCGCGGGCGCGATAGCACAGTCTCTGCAGGGGCGGTGGTTTCCAGGCGCGGGGGCGGCGACAGTGCAGAATGCAATCTCGCGGCTTCTCTTTAGCTCTTCACGTGATCAAATCACGTCTACTCTCTTCCACAGTCACACACATGCCACAACATACACATTCCATCAACATCCTATGTCCAAACATCTAATCCTAAGCTAAAGAAATGGAATCCAAGAAGAAAGAAGAGGAGAGGAAGAAGGAAGCTTACCACAGCTGTGGTCCTAGGCTGCAGGAAAGATCAACACACACCAAAGCTGGCTTCCAAGCTCAGCACCACACATCACTAGCAACAACAACAACCACAAGGCCCAACTTCCAAGCAAAACTCCAAGAGAACTCAAGCAAGATCAAGGGAAGGGATGAAGAAGCAAGAAGGACGAAATGGCTGGATTGGAAATGTGATGAAACCCTTGCTCAGCAAGGTAAAACAGGAGAAGTAAGGAAAGGTAAAGCACGGATCAAAGAAGTCAACAAAACCGGCTGCAGCCGCCGGAAACCGCAGGGGAGGTTCCATGAGCCGCAGGGGCGGAAACCCGCAGGGACGGCCATCATGCCCGCGGGTGCGGCAAGGCCAAACTCGGCCAAAGGAAAACTCGGCTAAGGACGGAACTCGGTCCAAAAGACTAAGACTCTTACATGTATAGTGAGAATGCGGTGTGGTTGATTCATTGGCAGACTTTTAGTGTTATATGATTAGGCAAAATATGAGTCTTCATGGCTATTTTTGTGCAGCCTTTGGCTACACCTGACTGTTTATGGTGTGTTTGTGCAGATTTTTGCCAAAATTTGAGTGTATATGGCATGTTTGTAAATATTTTTGGTAAAATCTAATTCTCTGTGGCTTGTTTGTACAGCTTTTGGGAAAATTCTAATTTCTGTTGTTTCATTAAGGCCGATTTTGGCAAATTTTGTCTTAATGTACAGACATTTAGTACATTTTCTTGCTTTTATCTCATGCGCTCATGTTTGTGTTATTGTGTAGATCACGCTTTAAGGCTATGAACAACACACATGATGCCATAGTTTCCTGGTTTCTGACAGCAACACACTCCGGGCTTGACTCTTCTTTCATGCTCGTACCTGATTATTTATGATGGTGCTACTTGAAAACAAGAGAGCTGAGAATGAGATTACATTAGCTGATTAAAATACACCAACTAAATGGAGTTGGGTAGCCTATTAGTTAGGAACTAGGAAAGTGTCCAGTGATTTAGCATAAAAAGAAACGCAAGTTGCCACAATACTATTTTCTAGTATACCGATTCAAGTTTTTTATTTTATTTTAAAGAAATTATGTTTGGTACCGTCTTAAGTTTTGTTCTTTTCGATTTTTAATTACTAAGTTTGATAATTTTGTTAGCTTTCCTTCATGTTTAATTTTGTTCCATTGTAATCCTCAATCTAAACATAAACGTTAAGTTTCAGAATTTTCCATCATTTTTTAATTTGAAAAAAAAAAAAGAATGAAAATTCATGGAAATCCGAAACAAGATAATATTAGATATATGTTTTTTGTTAGAGATATTGTTGGATATCAGCTTGGAGAAAAAAAAGAAAAAGAAATATGGTATTCGTTCACCATACATGAAGTTGGGTATTAAAATCGGGTAACAACGAAGTTGGGTAACCGAAGTACGTGAAGTTGGATATAGAACGTTGGATATTAAAATCGGGTAAAAATGAAGTTAGGTAACCGAAGTGAATTTGGATATAGACCGTTGGGTATTAAAATCGGGTAACAACGAAGTTGGGTAATATAAGTGAATTTGGATGTAAAACGTGGGGTATTGAAATCGGGTAACAACGAAGTTGGGTAACATAAGTGAATTTGGATGTAAAACGTTGAGTATTAAAATTGGGTAACTAATTTTTGGTAACGAAGTGATGAAGGTTGAGTATTAAAAATTGGGTATTACTATTTAATGAAAGGATTACTTCACAAATAGAAAGTGCATAGTTAGTGCTTCTCAATAATTTAGCCTACACAATTAGTTTCCTAATAAAAAACCTAACTAGTTACTAATTTCACCCAAAATTAAGTCTAATTATAAAAATTCTAAAACTTAATTTCATAACGATTTGCTTTAGGTTTTACGTGAATCGCACAATGATCTGCGCACAATCAACCCCTATATTTTTGGACAGGGCGAGTCGGGAGGACGGGGCATAAGGTCCATTAGAACAGAGCTCCCAAAATATAGGGGTCCAATATATATATTAACGAGATAATATATATATATATATATATATATATATATATACTTAGAATTTGCAGCTTAGTTAGTAGGCAAAACTCTCCTACAACAGGTATGTTAAGGGTTCAAGTCTCCCTCTTTTTCTACAATTTCTTTAATTATTTTTATTTTATAAATAAATACTAATAATAGTATTTACATTTTTTATCTTACATTTTTATCACTAAATTACTATTAAATATGTTATTAAACTACAAAAAATTTACATTGACCAACTTTTAAAGGGCCTAATTGTTAAAGTTAAACGGAACTCCAAAATAGTTAAAACGCTCTATTTTTTGACATTATAATAGGATTTTTTTTTTAACATTATGCAGTTTGACATAACCGAATGAGTCATGAATTCAATCCTCAATTCCTTCTTTATTCTATTTATTTCATTCTTCCAAAGATATTTTTTAGATAAAAAGTATTTTTGAATGGCAAAATATAACTTATTTTTACATCTGCATAGGGTTTTCAAAATCCATTTAACGACCCCACTTAAATCAATCTAATTTATAGACTTTATAGGGTTTATTTATGAAATTATAATCACACAATAATCTCCGGTAAGAGGAGTTAGTTGCTTAAGAAAACGACTTCGTATGATTCGTATCCATCGGCCTGGTGCTTTCTTGTAAATATGTAAAAAGGCTCTGTGGACATCTTCTCTGGTGCAATGACAGATTAGTTGGCAAATTGTAGCCTCTTCCAGTAAATGACTTCGTATGATTCGAATTCATCATTGTACGTACCCAACAATTGTTTAAATAATTGACATTGACCACTTAATTTCTTATGTCCATAACGTACATCCTGCATGCATTGTCTACCCATGCAATTCTGATATTTTCAATCAATGTTACATTGGAACTAAAACAGTACGGTAGTGCATTGCCTTAGATTATAAAACTTTTTTTGTAAGAGGTGTGTCAAAGTTCAATACAGACGGACCGGGTAAAGCGGGATCGTGTGCATCTGAGCGCACATGCGCGTTATGCTCAAGCCCAGCACATAAACTCAATGAGGTTTCATCCTAAAATCAATTGACAATAGGAGAAGTAGTTCATCGACCTTATATATTAGGCTCAGAAGCTCACAATTTTTTATGTGGAACTGATTATCTCCAACAAGGTGCAATTAAATAACACATTAGAATAAATGACTAAATTCAGAAACTTTATTCGCTTCTCGATAAACATAAACATGATATAGCCGAACTTCTAGTTCCCACATATTAAGCCGAATTTCTAGGATGTGAAAGGGCTAGAACCTTGCGAAGAAGGCTAGCTTATCACTGGATCGGATGAAGATTGTATTATTGAGACGTGTTTTAGACTAAAAAAACCTATGAAAACGTACCCCAACAACAAAACAGTCCATTAAAGATAGTATTTATTAGTTTCACATGTTGTGTGTACGTTCTGTGTAGGTTGTGTGCACAGTAATCAGTAATAAAGGGGTGAGCTATTCTCTTGGTGATTGAATAATCATAGGATGAAAATTGCATATAATTATTATTTATGTCAAAGATAATTTTGTAAACGGTTTGATTTATATTAACGTCGTACCAATTATATAAACTTAAAATAAAGATGTCAAGGGTCGTCCAATAAATTGGCCTACCTGTCAACATAAATTTTTTTATTATTAATTTTAAAAAATATGTTTATTTAAAAAAAAAAAAGAAAACTACACAAAATCACCCTAAATAACCACACTCTTGCAATAAACCACCCTTTATAAATTTTTTAGCATAAAACCACCTTTAATAGTTATATATTTGCAGCAAACTACCCTTTATAATTTTTTTGACATAAAACCACCCTTAATTTTATAATATTTTCAATTAACCACCCTATACTAGTTAAAATTACATAAAATAATTTAAAATTAAGCATAGGTAAGGTAATTTTCCATAATTAATATTAATATCATAATTAGTTTCAATGTTTGATTAAATATTATAATTTATAATATAAAATTAATAAATAAAAATACTTAAATAAAAATAAAAATTATTATCCATGTACCATAAATAATCCAAATTTTAAAAATTATTAACTCATCCACAAATTAATGTCAAATAAACCAACAACGGAAAGCTACAAAAAAAAAAACTAAACTTACATGTATTTTTACCCGAATTGGTTTGTGATAACCAATAACGAAAAATTATGGAAAAATAAATTATTATCCATGTACCCAAAATAATCCTTTTTTTTTGGAATTTTTTTAATCCATAAAACTTTCCGTACAATTATTTTTTGAAGTTTTAAAAATAAAAAATGGTTAAAAAATAAAAGTAACGAGTTTTTTTAAAAAAATCCGATAACCACGTCATCAATTAGCCGGAGTTGAGAATGTATTAGAATTGATTTTGTAGGAGATAATTTGTGTATGAGTTACTAATTTTAAAATATTTGTATTATTTTTGGTATATGCATGGTTGATTATTTATTTTATTTTTGAATTATTTTTCTACTATGAATGATAATAATTACCAAAATATTGATACTAATAATGGAAAATTACCTAAC
Organism: Fagopyrum tataricum; assembly: GCA_002319775.1. Taxonomy (NCBI): domain Eukaryota; kingdom Viridiplantae; phylum Streptophyta; class Magnoliopsida; order Caryophyllales; family Polygonaceae; genus Fagopyrum; species Fagopyrum tataricum. The sequence continues at coordinate 42,308,229 of CM008284.1, read as the reverse complement.
TTATGCTTCGATTTTAGATTATTTGATGTAATTTTAACTAGTATAGGGTGGTTAATTGTAAATATTTAAAGATAAAGGATGGTTATATGCCAACAAAATTATAAGGGGTGGTTTGTTTCAAATATATGACTATTAAGGGTGGTTTTATGCTAAAAAAATTTATAAAGGGTGGTTTATTGCAAGAGTGTGACTATTAAGGGTGGTTTTGTGTAGTTTTCTCTTTAAAAAAATAGACTAAAAATTAATAATTTTTGTATAAAAAAATCACATGAAAGAATGACAAATAAAAAATAATACAAGACTGTTCTTAACTTTAAATATTTTTTAGAAAAAAAAAATTAAACAAAAGAGGGGGGAAATTATAAAACATGTACGGGAAAATAAAATAAAAATAGAAAGTACATAGTAGAAAGCGGATTTGAACTCTTTAATTTTTAATAAAAATACATGAAAGAATGACAATAAAGAAAAGCAAAACAAGACCGTTCTTAACTTTTAATATTTTTTAGGAGAAACATCATTAAACAAAAGAGGGGAAAATAAAATATGTATGGAAAAATAAAATATAAAAAAGAAGAAAGAACATAGTAGAAAGAGATTTGAACTCTTGGACTTTTTTAATAAAAAATACATAAAAAAATGACAATAAAAAATAAAACAAAACCGTTCTTACCTATAAATATTTTTAGGAAAAACTTAAACAAAAGGTAACAAAAAGTATTATAAAACATGTGTGGAAAAATAAAAAAGAAAGAACATAGTAGAAAGGTGATTTAAACTCTTGACTTTTTTTAATAAAAAATACATGAAAGAATGACAATACAAAAAAATAAGACCGTTCTTAAATTTTAAATATTTTTTTGGAGAAAAAAAATAAAAAAAAAGAGAGGGAAAATTATAAAACATGTATGAAATAAATAAATAAATAAACATAGTGAAAAGAAGATTTGAACCTTTGACCAATTGCACTAAAATGTAGAGACCTAACATTATGACAAGCACATTTTTATTACTTAAACCAACTAAAAAATATTATGGGTCCCCAAAAAACTAGAGGTCCTATGATGTTGGGCTTAATTTCACCCTTGTTGAACGGGTCTGAAGAGGTCTATACATGCATTAAGTAAGCACATTTTTTTTCAAAGTGAAAGTTATATAATGTTTTTTTTGTGTGGGGAATATAATGTTATGTTTTGAATATATATCACAGTTCAAAAATCCAATCAAAAGTCGTAGTCCCCTCGTTTGAGTATTTAGAGAGACGTCGTTCCGGAGCTCGGATTATCTTTAGGCTTCAGTATAATGGGTGGTGTTGTCCCCAAGTTGTATAATGTTATGTTTTGAATATGTCTCACTTCAAAAATCCAGCCAAAGGAAGTAGTTCCTCGTTTAGATATTTGGGGTGACATCGTTCCGAAATTCGGATTATTTTGAGTTTTAGTATAATGTGTGGTTTCGTCTCCGAAGTCCACGTTATATTTGGACATTTTTTATTTGACCAAATATGATACTTGATGGTCAAATATTAGGGTTTTAATACTCCTTATATATCCCTACGTATTATATTACTAACCATATCTCTAAATTATTAGTTTCAATAGTAATTCAAAATTCCTTAATAAAATATGTTTAATAAAATATGTCTAAGTGAGCATAATTAATATTCGATAAGTCAATCTAAATAGGTCTGCAATCTTCTTTAACATTTGTTGAATTTGCGTTATTTATGCACAAATTGTCGGTCACACATCTGAATACTTAACTTCTATCACTAATAATCTATTATAAGTCTATTTACATCACACTCATCTGTAACCATAGAAAAACTTATAATTCACAACAAAAAATTACGCAACAACAAGACCGTCTATAAAAAGGTACTCCCTCCTGTCAACGTTGAAGTCTTTTACACCCGTTACAAGTTTTATACATTTTTGTCACAGTGTAAGTTGTCGTCCCAAATAGAAAAGCATACAATTCACGACAATAATATACATGGAAGCTAAGAAAGCAGCTTCGTACACGGCGGAGCCATGGCGGAGCCTAGAGGGAAAGGTAGTGATGGTCACCGGAGCATCATCGGGACTCGGCTTGGAGTTCTGTCTCGACCTCGTCAAAGCTGGATGCAAACTCATTGCCACCGCTAGACGCACCGACCGACTCCAAACCCTCTGCCAACAAATCAACGGTGGAGACTCCGCCGTTAGAGCCGTCTCCGTCAAGCTTGACGTCACCTCCGACGCCAAATCCATCGAGGCTGCCGTTCAAACGGCTTGGGACGCTTTCGGTCACATTGACGGTCTTATCAATAACGCCGGAGTTAGAGGCGCAGTGAAATCCGCTATAGATGTAAGTGAGGAGGAATGGGACAGTACAATACGAACGAATCTAACGGGAACTTGGTTAGTTTCTAAATTCGTAGCATCGCGTATTCGTCATGCTAAACGCGCAGGCTCCATCGTCAACATATCCTCCGTCGGAGCTCTCGACGGAGGACTAACCCCAGGTTCCGCTGCTTATGCTGCTTCTAAGTTAGCCGTTCACGCCGCAACTAAGGTTTAAATTATCCTTTCTTAACTCTTGTTTTATAAAGTTAAATACGATCCGATACAAATCATGATCAAATATTTAAAGTGGACCGTATCACTTTATTTTCCAAAAAATATTAAAATTATTATAACAAATATTTCGAAAAAAACTTGTACTGTTTTATCACTTAGTTTAAACAAAGTAAAAAAGGTAATGTCATCTAACAGAAATTTCACTTTTTTTTTTTTGAAAATCACAAAATTTGTGAGACCTGTGAGTACTGTTGTTTTATTGGTCATAGACCGAACCTAAATTTGATCGAAAATCTCTTGTTGGGTTGAACCTAGATCGTTTGGTATGGTCCTGATTGGTTAGGCACAAACAATATAGTTATTTTTGGGCCTAAAATTAGTCTTATTTGTACGTGTCTCTTAATATTTAGTCCATGTCCCATTCAATAAGAACATTATGGATTGAACTTATACATAATATTCAGGTCGGGACTGATTGAACCAAGCTTTTATAACTATTTTGGGACTTTTGGACCTACAAATTAGAAGGACCGATCCACTACATGAGTTTGAATATTTGTTCTAAATCCGATCTTATAAGAACATTACGGTCTAGATTCGGACCGGAGTTTGACCAATCCTATCTACGAGGGTGAATATAATGGAGGGTAATGATGAAATATGCAGGTGATGGCGTTGGAGCTAGGGCCGTATAATATAAGGGTGAATGTGATTGCACCGGGGATTTTTAAATCCGAGATTAGTGAGGGTCTCTTTGAGAAAAAATGGTTTCAAAATTACAAGAAGAATGTCCTTCCGCTGGAAGATTTTGGCACGACCAATCCAGCTCTAACATCATTGGTGAGATACTTGGTTCACGATTCTTCCAATTATGTTACCGGAAATGTTTATGTTATTGACGGCGGTTACACTTTGCCTGGTGTCCCCATCTTATCTTCATTATGATATACTCTATAATCTATGAGTTATTTGGCAATTTACCTAAAAAAATAATACGGAAAAAGAAGACGAATGTAATAATATTTTCATCATATGTATGTCGTTTAGTTAATACAGAAGTACAATATGTTACAATGTCGAGGAGGAATCATAATTTCGTTGGAACTTTGGTGTACGGACTTGAGTTGTGATCTTTGAGTTAAGATAACATTATTTTGTTTGTTTAGGGAATAATAACATAAACTATATTTTGATGTTAATCGTGAAATCTATTGCTATTTGATGTTACACGTTATAAATTTATAAAAAATTTATAAATTTCTTATAAATTTATAACAATTAACATCAAATAACAATAGATTTCACGATTAACATCAAACATTCAATCACATTAGATTATTACCTTAAACCCTACTTTATTTTTTACCCTCTTAAACCTTGATATTTATCAATATAAATGTGTGTTTTTTATTTTATGTAAAATGTACCGTTATAAAATGGATTGTCAACAAGTATAAAATGGGTTGTTAACAAATATACTTTCTTATAAGTTTTTTTTACGTGTTGAAAATACGTATAAAATGAATGTCAACAAGTGTAAAATCGGTTGTCAATAAGTCGAAAATGGACAATGTAAAATGTTTTGTCAACACATGTAAAATGGACTATCAACAAATGCAAAATATACTCTCAACACATGTAAAATGTATTTTTTTAGGTAAAGGTAAATTCATAGAAAAAGTGAAAAGAGTATAACTAGGCCCGTTAAGACCCAATTACACTAAGTAACAAAGTATATTTGCATGGCTACGACCTGATGTTTATGTCTGAATAACCCACATAAAGTATTCTAGAGAGGCATGCAATCCTCTTGAACATACCAACTACCCTGAAGCCTAAGAAATGAGAGTACAACCAATTAAGCTGGCAGAGGTTATGAGGTTCGTCCACCTTCGGCAAAGCCATCAGTAGACAACAACACTCACACGCCAAATAACCCCCCAAATCTCGGGCAATAGCCTGTCCACCTTCGGCAATGCCATCAGCGGAACTAAGCCAAGCCCGATACAGATATAAAAAACCAATATATCAAAGTATGGAGCAAAATATAACTCAGGTCATGTAAGATGTATTGTCAAACACATGTTGTATTCAACATTGTAATAATTGTAAAATTTCCTTGTTATTTTAATTTTAATTTAATTATTTTTTTAAATCTATTTTACTTAAACCAAGAAGCCGAAACGAATATGAAGAAATAAATAAAACGGACCGAAACCCGATCGAATGGCTAAACCGAAACCGAACCCTGCCTTGTTGTTTTTATTTAAACCAAAACGGACGAGTGATATTATGGCCCAACTAAACCACCGGTCACGCTCTCGGGCTTTGCAAGTAAGGAAGATGTTGATCACAGGATCGGCCCAATCATGCCCAAAAGAAAAGAGGAAACGGGCCGCTCCATCCCGCCTCGCCTAGAGCCCGTTTTGCGACGTCTCCCTCTCAGAACCCAGACCAACGCAGGAGCCACGCTGCCTCCTCCCTCTATTCTCTTAGTGTACCGACCTTCTTCTCCTTCCTTGGTCCACGACCTTCTTCTCCTTCCGTGGCCGACGATCTTCTTCTCCTTCCCTTCTTCTCCCGAGACGCTTGTACCAACTCTCCGTCAACAACTGTTACCGGAATTGAAAACATTGTAATGCCGGCATTAAAGGAGGCATCCACTCACAACCGTTTCACCACCTCTCCCGTTCTGCACTTCCCTCCTAATCACGCTATCCCTCCCCTCTCGTCTACCTTTCCGGAATTACACGCTCCAACCATCTCGAACCTTCCGTCTCCATTTTCTGAGCACACTGGCAGCCTGTACCACGCCTGAAGCAAACCTTCCACCCTCTCCCCTTTCTCTCAATCTCACATCGCCCGAAACCTTCTTCCTCTCCCTGCCACACCGAACCACCTCCCTCACTCTAGTTACCGGCAACCAGTGAACCTCTCCAACCGCCAGCTCTCCTTACAACCCACCGGAGTGGAACGCTCATCGACAAGCCTCGTCACGACCAGTGAACCTTCCTTCACCCTCCTCCTCCACCCTTCTCTTACCTCACCTCTGGCAGTTCCCGACGCCACCTCGACCACTAGCCGTCACCTTGCCACCACCACCGGGGAAGATCGACGTCGGTCTCTTTCTTCCTCCTTTATGTTGCACGACTGGCAAACTATCGAGACCGTACCCAACAACCAAGTCGAGCCAACCACTGGAGTCATTCCAGTCACGAGCAAGGTGAACAACCCGTCGACCTTTCTTTGTAATCCCAAGCAGGTAGGCACCGACGCTGAAAAGAATCGGGACATGTAAAGTGTTGTCACTAGAAGGTATCGAACCCAAGACCACTTAATTAACTCCTTGTTTCATGGTTTTGTTTCCAGTGGAAGTTGAACCCTCGACGTATAGGCAAAAACTCCTTTGAGCGCTACAGTAGCTAGGGAGGTGTGCGCAACCAGCTTCGAACTCAAGACCTTATATTTCCTGTGCATCAACTTGAAACGTTTCCTTTGCTTCCATTAAGGTTCGAACTCAAGACCTCTGAGTTATGGGTAAGTTTCTCTTTCAAACTTTTGCAATCGATGGGTTTCGAACCCCAAACCGCCAACTGATATGAACTCCAACATGCAAATGTTTTTGCACTTCACAAGGATCGATCTACCAACCTCCAGCAAGCAACCTGTGACCTTGCCTTGCCTCTCTATGGGATCAAACCCACGACCTTTTGACCACCCGCCTAGCCAATCGGTGCTACTTCGTGCTTTTTGACTCTTGCAACTAGTTTCCGTATCCGATTAGACTCAAGACCCGATCTTTCCGCTAATTTAATTCCGTTAATTAATTTTTGACGTTAATAAATAATTAATTGATTCGCTAATTAAATATTTATTACTCTAGTGAATGTTAATTAGATAAGTAGTGAAATTTTGAGGTGAACCATAGTTGCGGAACTAATATAGAATGACCAAAATGATGAAATTGGAACGAGATGAGAGAATTTTATGATAGTTATGGAATCGGATTGAAAATAAGAGTAGTTAAGACGATGGATAACGACAGACGGAATACGAGACGCCCGAGATAACGGGATGTTAGTGAAATGAATTGATGATAATACGAGAATCTGGAATGGACATCTAGGTCCGCAAACCTATAACGTAGAAAATGTTAGGGTATCGATACTAGATATCATACCTTGATTGATTAGAATGATAAATCGAGAAGTATTAAGGGTTGATATAGTACTAAGGGTTGATATATTTTGATCAGGACTCGTATCACTGATTGGCAGATCGCGAGTAACATTGGAGACCGGTACGGATAAGGTGAGTTCGTAGGACTCACTTAACTACCATTATAATATTGGGTGTATATTAGGGTAGTGTGTGTTATGTGTGTTAAATAAAATGAACGAACTAGACCACTGTCATTATATTTCTAAAGAGAGGAACAAGTGTATTATAACGTGACGTAGCACTCTGTCCGGGCCGAGAGTGCCGGAAGATTCCCCGCGGTAGTGTATAAGGGAGAAATGCATCAACACCAATCCTACTAGTTTACGGGGACGGGGGAGATAGTTGGGCGACTCTCGTGCTACCATGAAAAGTTGAATACAAGGATGACAAATATCACCAAAAGAAAAAGATAAGAACCGGGACATTGTTTGTTGCATGCTGAATGATTTATTGTATTTCCTTGATTGTGATTGTGTCTTAGTATCCTTAGTATAAGAATTGTAGTTAACGGTTTTACCGTGTTGTTAGAATTTGTAGGTTAGATCCCTACCGAGAAATCGTGAATGGATTGGTCAGCCGGTGATTTCCCTACTAGGAGTTGTGGGTGGTTTTATTCAGTATATTAGCTTGAAGTAAACTTTATTTATTTTACGTTGTTGGTTGTAGTACGTGTCTAGAGTCGGTCATATTTAAACTTGTACTTCTTGTAAAATGATTTCGCTTATTAATATTTGTGCCTTGTTGCAAGGTTCGTTGTTATTGCACTCAAACTAAGGTTGGGACCCACTGTGAGGTCCTAACCAATAACACTCTGAGTTTCCAGAATTCGGGGTGCTACAAACTTTTTTAAATCTCAGAATTTATGTTGCATAATCGTCTCACGCTCTACGCCTATGAAAACTACTTAAAAAGAGAACGAATACGATTAGGGAAAGAAGAAACGGAAATAAACATTAACGAAATCGAATTAGGATTAATGATAGTTAATTATTGAGGTTTTCTATCAAAGTATTTAATTCCCTTGAGCTTTCTTTGCCTTCTCAACTAACTTCTCTAACAACCGCATGAAGCAAATTGAAATCAGAAATTTAATAGCCACCGACAACAAGGGGTAAAAGGAGGGGTTAAATCACGAAAGAAGGAGAAATTAAGTTCGAAGCCTCCTCCGACAAGAAACAAAGTCGATCGTGGTGAGCCAAAAAAGTTCAATCCCTACCAAAAAATATTGAACAAATTAAGTCACATACATATATGCTTGAATTTTGAAAGCAAACAAAACCAAAAAGAGACAGAAACAAGAAACCTTGAGATGGAGAGAGAGTCAAGGTATGAGAGTCGTGAATGTTGTTGAGGCATGTGTTGTTAGTGGTTGTGACGTTGTTGGTGAATGCGATGACAATGTCTTCCTCAATCAAGAACAACGATGAAAGTCAATAAGGTTTTCTTCTCCAAAAGAGGAAGAACAAAACCAAGGAAAGAAAGTTGGTCGGGTTTCAAAACCCTAAAAAAGAGGGTTTAGTTATCTGGTTAAAGAAATTTAATATGTTAATTCTAGTTTTGTATCGTGTGTTAAAACCTAAGCTTAACGAGTCAAAATTTTGATATGTTAATTCTAGTTTTGTTTAGTTGAATAAACAAGTCTAATTGGAATCAAACTTGACTAGGGTCACTTGTGTGTGTGTGCGTGCGTGCGTGCGTGCTTGCGTGCGTGCGTGCGTGCTTGCGTGCGTGCGTGCGTGTGTGTGTGGAATAGTAAGCCAATAAGGTTTTGAATAGCAAACCCGATCGTTAAAGGCCGCATTGAGGGCCGCCTTACTGACCACAAAAGGCCCGATATTCAAATCAACCAAAGGAGAGACTCCTATCAAATCAATACAAGCATGTTTTCCACCAACCCATCCAAACACTAATCCATCTGTCGACCTCAACGTAGACCTTCCTTCACGCGGATCAGTCAAGAAGGACACAAGCACCTCTTTCTTAGCCGAAACCCATGCTCTCTTAAACACATCAGATAAACCATCACGAACCAGATCGTGCCTATATTTGAAGCCGGGTAGTTCTTTACAATAAACCGCATGCTCCCCAAAAGCATCCATAACCCTCCGACAATTAGACATAGGGCAAATTCGCATCAGACGGAAACATAGGAATCATAAGACTATACTTGAGGATCCTACAATACTCAAAAGGAGACATAACTGTCCAAGTCCATCAATAAGTATTTGAAGAAGGAAATCTTGGCTATGCGCTGCCTGTAGACACTTAAAACCTGCTTTTTGTCTAAGTGTCAAATCAAAAGCCGTTTTCATCGCTTGTATTGTCTTACCGAAAAGAGTACTCGCCAATACATGTTGGGCTTTAGGGAGGACAGTGATCTTGACAGTATAACCAGCAAGAAACTAGGAATATAAGCTTGAAGATTGCCCAATGCTCCAAAAAAATTCGAAGCCCATATCAAAAACTCCATTGTCTCGCAAAATATGATCTTGAAGAGTCCAAGACTGAGCTCTAGAGGCCACAAAATCAAAAGAAGAATTCTCCATAACTGAGTATAACCCAAGACCTCCAAACCGAATAGGCAAAGAAGCAAGTCCCACTAAAGATCACCAAAAAAAGGGCCCCCACAAACCACAATTTCCTCGACTGAACTAAGTAGTTGCACCCTCCCCATGCTCCGGTAGACAAGTCCTCAAGATAAACAACATCTTAGCAACACCCATACAAGAACGGAGCAAAAAGAGCTTACTTTGTGGGTCCCTCAACTGCGAAAGAAGGTGCATCAACTCAACCTCCTTAACAACTCTTTTCATGACTAGCTCTCTAATAATCCCATCATCTTTACTCACAGCCCGACCCAACAACTTAACACCCATAACCCGCCTTGCAATGCCATGATGGAATAATCCTTCTCTAAGCTTCGATCCATCACACGAAGGCCAAAAGAGCCCATTCTTGCAAACATTCAACTCGAGGTCAAAACTCGGGTCAACCTCTCGAATGAAATTAAGCGGTTCTAGCCACTTCCTCTGACCGGCCAATAATAGTACCATCATCAAGAATAAGAAATTTAACAATAAAATTTTCTTTTTTTAAAAAACCGTTATATTTATATCATAATATTTCTCTTTAATTTTTATTTAAATTCACGTTCCTCCAATGACATACACATTAGGCCCAATGGAATTGGACACCTATTTTTTTTGGGCATTATAGCTTTTTTTTTGTTAAAATTAAGTATTTTGACAAAAATATAGATCACGAGTTCAATCCTCAATTCCTTCTTTCTTCCTTTTATTTTCATTCTTCCATATATAAAATTTTCAATTACTTTTAAATAGATGTTTTCATTATAAAAAATTCTAAAATACAACTTTTTTTTTTTACGTTGATATAGGAATTTTGAAACTCTTTGGACGGCCGGACCTGCTCAAATCTATCAACTTTATAAACTTTAAACGATTATTTATGATATTATAATCGCACAATTTTGTTGACTATTATTCTCGTCATTGTTGCCTCTGCAGAAAGAAGTTTTTCAAAGTTGAAGCTGCTAAAAACTTACATGCGCTTTACAATGACTCAAGAAAGGCTTACTAGTTTAACTATGATATCAATTGAGAATTGTCTTTTGAAGGAGATTCATTCTGACGAATTAATTAAAGATTTTATTTCAAATAATAGTAGAAGAATACTACTTTTTAAGTGAATGATACATTGTCTTTAAAATTGATGGAATTTTTATATTATAATATGTGTAATAACATTTATATATGTATTACTTTGGAATAAGTTATATATTAACAATTTGACGATTTATTATATGATTTTGAAGTTTCACGATTTATAGTTTCAATTAGTGCTCATTTTAATTTTGAAACAGGATCGTCTAAACTCATTGGACAGCCCTGAGTATATCCATCGGGCCTGGCACTTTATTGTAAATAACAGTAAAATTGCTTTGTGGACATCTTCTCTAGTGCAACGAGATATTACTGTAGGCCTCTTGAAGAGATGATTGCACATTCATTACTCATTAGTGTAGGTCATAGTATGTACCGAACCATTGATTCAACTAATTGACATTGACCACTTAATTTCTTATGTCCATAAGATCCTCCATTTTCTACACATGCAATTTCTGATATTTTCATGCTCATTGTTACCTTGAAACTGAAAAAAAAAGAGTAGACAATTGCGCCGTTGGTCCCGAATATCATTATTCAAGTTCTTAAATAAATCATTGTGCGGTTCATTTAATACATGAAAACCGATAGGAAAATCGAAAGTGAGGGAAGTAATTAAATCAACAGTGTTAATGCGCTTCTCAATAAATATGACAAAACTGACTTGCCGGTTCCTATGTAAAATTGTCTTAAAAGCGCGATATTAAACTAAACAAAAAATGTGAAGGGACTAGAACCTTCCGGAAAAAGGCTAATCACCGGCTTTGGATAAAGATTATATAATTGAGAGTTTTTTTTAGATTACAAAACCAATGAAAACCCCTTACAACAAACCGCTGGTTGTGCGTGCACAGCCGTGCAAGACCTTGACTATGAGCTCTTTCTTTTGGTGATTGAATAATTATATTACAAATAACAAAAATTGCATATTGTTGATTATATCATAGAAGACTTTGTGAACTGTTTGATTTATAACAAGGTTGTACCAGTGATATAAATTTAAAATAAAGAGGAAGTATGTGTACACATTAAGAAAGCACTTTTTGTCAAATAGAAAAAGTTGTATATCGATATACCTTGAAAATCACGCTTTGTAAATTTCATCAAGCTAGGGACTTCGCCTTCGCTTGGGATCAGGGAGTAACCTCGTCCCGAGAACCAAATTATCTTAAGGTTTCTGGTTTAATGAGAGACGGCATATTCCGTAGAGTCCTATTATATTTTGACATTTACAGTTTAACCTAGTCGAATACTTGATCATCAAATATCATCTTTGGAATTTCAATACTCCATATATTATTGTATAATTACATCTATCCAATATTGGATTAATATTTTTTTTTTTTTTTCTTATTTCGAGTTTGCTTTCTTTTTTTTTCTGCACAAACTGTCGGCCCCACACATCATACTTCACTTCTATCACTAGTAATCTAGTATAAGTACCTATTCACATGATGCTCATCCATAACCAGAGAAAAACATATAATTCACAACAATAATACAAAATGCAAGGTATGAAAGCAGCTTCGTACACTTCGGAGCCATGGCGGAGCCTAGAGGGAAAGGTAGTGATGGTCACCGGAGCATCATCAGGACTCGGCTTGGAGTTTTGTCTCGACCTCGCCAAAGCTGGATGCAAGCTCATTGCCGCCGCTAGACGCACCGACCGACAGCAAACCCTCTGCAACCAAATAAACGGCGGCGCCTCCACCATTAAGGCCATCTCCGTCAAGCTTGACGTCACCTCCGACGCCAAAACCATCGAGACTGCCGTTCAAACGGCCTGGGACGCCTTCGGTCACATTGACGGTCTTATCAATAACGCCGGAGTTAGAGGCGCAGTGAAATCCGCTATAGATACAAGTGAGGAGGATTGGGACAGTACAGTACGAACGAATTTAACGGGAACCTGGTTGGTTTCTAAATTCGTTCGTCGCGTATTCGTGACGCTAAACGTGCAGGGTCCATCGTCAACATATCCTCTATTGGTTGTCTCGACGGAGGACTAACGCTAGGTTCTGCTGCTTATGCTGCTTCTAAGTTAGCCGTTCACGCCGCAACTAAGGTTTATATATTTTTCCCTTCTGAGTTTTAAAATTATTACTTTCTCCTATAGAAATAAATGGCATCTACCATCTAAATTTTGTTGCTCAAATTTAAACGTCGTTTTTAGAGTTAATTTGAGTTATTAATTAAGAGAGTTCGATAATAGATTTTTAAAATTATTTTTATTAAATATTTTATAATAAAATATTTACTGATTGATATAAAAAAAAGACGATGTATATTTAATATTTAATATGTTATAAAATTGGAAATTTTTTTATAAAACTGAGGTTGTTCAATATTTTCTCACTAGTTGTACGGAAAATTTTGAAACTATGCACTTTATTTAAGGATACGAAGTATGAAAAAAAAAAATTGTGTGCCCTTTCTCTTTGTAAATAAATGATTTTTCTAAAAATTATTTTTAAAAAAAAGAAGAAAAGATATAAGATAAATTTAACTAAATGATATTATTTTAATAATTCTAGGAATAAGGAAATAAATATAATACCTAGCTTTCAATAATCATACGAATAAAGAAAAAATGTAATATCCAACTTTCAATAATTCTAGTAAAAAAAATAATAAATTGCAATACCCATATTTTAATAATCTTAGGAAGAAGAAGGAATAAAAATACAATACCCAACTTTCAATACTCAACATACCCAATTTCACTCATGTACCCAACTTCGGTTACAGAACTTCGATTATCAAACTTCGGTTACCCAATGTTACCTACCTGATTTACAAACCCAATGTTATATACCCGATTTTACTTAACTGATTTTACATACCCGATTTTACATACTCGATTTTATATAACCCGAATTTACATACCCAATGTTACTTACTAGATTTTACATACCCGATTTTAATGATCCAATTCGATTACTCAATTCCAATTACCTAATTTTAACCGTCCGATCCCACTTACCCAATTCCAATTACCCAATGTTAGCTACCCAATTTTACTTACCCAATTTTAGTTATCAAATGTTAATTACCCGATTTTACTTACCCAATCCAGTTACCGACTTTTACTTACCCAATTTCTTATACCCGATTTTACATCATCCAATGTTAGTTACCCAATTTTACATACACATTGTTACTTACCCGATTTTACTTACTCAATATTAGTTAGTTATTAAGTTTGTGTTTTTATGTATATGCATTATCTATATCTAAAGCAGCTAATTTGGGATTGTTTTGGAAGCTCTTGTGATTTTGCGCCCAAAAAAGAGATTGTGCTCCATTCTATAAATTATTATATATTGAAGAAAATTAACCCTACATCATTGGATGTCAGAGAAGTCAATTAATTTACCGAGTGAGTGATGGAGGATCCACCGTAATGCACTTAATTCAGTTGTAGTAGCAAACCTAACCTTCACGAACTAGACTTAACCCACTTACCCAATATAAGTTACCCGACTTTACATACCAATTTATCTTTGTAGGATAAATTATGAAATTTCATAAATTTGGGTCATTTCTTGTAAATCTAACTTTGGGTAATTACATGTAATTATTTTTTTGGGGCAAATTATGGAATTTCAGAAATTTGGGTCATTCCCTATAATTATAAGCTTGGGTAATTTCCTGTAATTATCTTTTTTGGGACAAAATCTGCAAATTTAAAAAATTGAGCTATGAACGCAATTACAAAATATTAAAGCTTTTTTGTAATTTAGAGTGCTTCATTCCCACGTGAAAAGTGATTCCGGTGACATAAACATTGATTCTAGCGACGTATACAATGATTTGGTGACGTGAACAACGATTCCAACGTTGTGAACAGTGATTTCAGCGTTATGACTTATGAACAGTGATTCCGGAGAGAGAGAAAAGATAAAGAAAACAAAAAGGAGAAAGTGCATTTTGTATAGTCTACCAATTAAAAAAGAAAAAGTGCATACTTAGTGTACCAATTAAAATTAGAGCGCATAGTTGGTATCCAAAATATATAAAAAAAAGTGCATTATTGCCTAAATTATTTCCTAGTTGTATCAATGTGGTAGATATCATTTTTCGTGATTGTATTTTGAGGTTGTTGTCAAGCCTCAACCGAGTAAGATGGTTGTACTTAAGGGGACGTGTGAAAGATTAAATGTTTCCGTGTTGATAATAAAGAGATAACAAACTTAGTATATGATGTTCTTTCCAAAAAAATACTTAGTATATGTTGAAGATAATAACTTTCACATCTATAGCTAAGAGAATTCAAGCCTAGCATATCAAGTTGATGGTATCGTCCTCCAATTGTCATTTGATTTTAGATAGAATTTCATGCCTACACACATGTTGTTCCCATGTTATTTTGACTAGTCAGAATTTCACTAGGTGATGGCATTGGAGCTCGGGCCGTATTGTATAAGGGTAAATGTAATTGCACCGAGGCTTTTCAAATCCGAGATCACTGAAGCTCTCTTTGAAAAAAATGGCTTTTGAACTTCCAGAAGAAAGTCATTTCGTTATGAGACTTTGGCACGACTAATCCAGCTCTAACATCGTTGGTGAGATACTTGATTCACGATTTTTCCAATTATATCACCGGAAATGCTTCTGTTGTTGACAGCGGTACCACTCTGCTCAGTGTCCCCATCCTCTCTTCACTATGATTGTTACTCATTGTGCTATTTGACAATTTATGTAAAAATAAAAGGAAAAACTAGACAAACATAATAATATTTTTTATCATGTATGTTGTGTGGTTAATAAGAAAGTACAATGGTCTTATAACCCTAAAGAGGAATTAAGTAAGACATCATTATTGGATTTGAGTACGTATTTTATAAATAAAAACACTATATTCTTTTTTAGGCAGAGGCAAATTCATAGAAAAAGTGAAAAGAGTATAACTAGGTTCGTTAAGACCCATATACACTAAGTAATAAAGTATATGTATGTGCATGCGACCCGAGGTTTATGGTTGAGTAATCCACATAGAATATTCCAGAGAGGCATGCGATCCTCCTGAGCATACCAATTGCCCTAAAGCCTAAGGAAACAAGAGTACAACCAAACTAACGGAGGTTATAAGGTTCGTCCACCTTGTGCGGGTATATTTATATATTTGATGTTTTTTAGTCAAATGTCATCATCATGTCTACTATGTATCCAACTTTATTGATATCGTTACTTGCCTTTTTCTATTCTCATAAAACATAATAATATAGTCAGAAATAAAGAGTAATTTTGTTATGCTCTCCATTAATTAAATTATTATACAATTTGTTTTAGATTTATAGATATGATCCTAATTATGCTCAATGATCGTACACATATTGAGTTTGTTGTTACACAAACAAATAAGTTGGGAATCAAAGTTTAAACAAACAAATAAGTTGGGAATTTTATGAGATAATATTTTACTAAACAAAATTTTTTTTAAAAAAAAAACTAATTTTAAAAATATTAAGTAGTTTTATTAAAACATAATCGGGTTAATTAACTTGTTTCCGGTCTATTATTATTATTCTTTTTTTTTTATTCCACTGGGCCCTAAGCCCATTTGCTTCTATTTCCTTCTCCTTCTCCTTCTCCTTCTCTTGGCCTTGCTTCTCTTGCAGTTCACCTCTCTCTCCCTGCCCAACCTGTCTTCCCTTCAACTTCATCTCTCCCGACCCAATTAGGTGAGTTGGCCTTCGATGTTTCTCCAAAACTACGTAACAACAGGATTACGTATCCCTTCAACATCGGATCGACGGGTTACGAGCGGCATCTCTCCTAGGGCGAGCTTTAGTGTAGCCGGACATGTGTAGCCGACCCAGAAGACCAACGCAGGTACCTCAACTCTGCGCTAGACGGACTTGTTCTCTCCTTCGGCTTCTCTTCTTCCCGACTGTAACCGCTTGCTCCATCGATCTCTTTTTCCCCTCGGTTTCTCTTCTCCTCCGCCGGTGCTGGTAACCGATTTCCCTTCCTGGTCGGCAGAGCCGCGCCATCTCTCTTCTTTCCTTCCGGGTCTGCATCGACCGGAACTGAACCACCAAGACGGGCATCCTAGGGGGTAATATTATGCCCAGGCGTTCCAAGCCGAGCGCTCCTCCCCTTCCTTTCTACAGGAAGCAGTAGCAGCAGCCAAGTCCGGTCCCTCCTTCTCCCTGCGCAACGGATTGTGAGCCACTGAGAGCCTTGACGAACAAACAAAATCGAGCCTTCCTCTGCATCGAAGACACAAGCCGGCATGTAAGCTCCTTCTTCCTTCCTTCTCTTCTGTTATGTCAAAACAGTCACGTGAAATCATGAGCCACTGTGCATCTTACCTCCCACGGGTTTCGAACATTAGACCATGTGTTCTAATGCTTTTTGCAATTATACTTCTCACAAGACTCGAACCTGGAGACGTGTAGGTTGTGTGTTTGTACTCATCCTTGCTTTTCATGAGTCCCGAACTCAGGATGTGTTGGTTTGGTCCATTTTCCAGTTTGTTCCCAGCTACGAATAGTCAACTTTGGGGCTAATTTTTGATAGGTTGTAGACGGTATTAAGTAGTTTATTTTGTCAAAATTTGGGAACGATATAACGGTTAGATTTTGACTTATGATGTCATAAAGTAGGGTACAAATGTAGTTTCCATTAAGTAAATTGGCTAAGTGTTGGAATTGAGGGGGCATGAAAGCACCTCTGGATTTTTGTATGGAACTTATAAAATTTTATTCGAGGAAATTGATCATTCTATTCAAGAGTAGACATGGCATAGTATGTGTAGGATTTGTATCGGAATTTTGGGAATTAGTAGAAGGTTTATATCGTAGGTCAAAGTAGGGCACTTGATCGATTACCGAAAGAAGTTTTATTGAGGTTTTAGACTTGGAATGTAAGTTATAGTAAACCTTCGAACTTGTTATGGATCTTATAGAGATGGGAGATGTTAACAGGCAATAGTGAGGGTCTTAGATCGTTTTGGGTACTTTTCAAAATTTTAGAAAAAGTTAGGGGCGTTTTGGTAATTTTCTTAAAGTTAGGGTTTCACTTTCTTTCGTTCTTGAAACTTACACGCTAGTTAGGAACCTGCTAGAAGTTGTGTAAATTTGGTTCTAAGACGTTCTCTTATGATAAGATAGTGGATAGTGATTACACGCGTAGACGATAACGGGTAATGGTCGATCGTTGATTAGTTCGGGTAATGGTCGATCGTTGATTAGTTCAGTAAGTTCTATGGACTTACTTAGCTAGTTGTTCGTAATATTGGTGTGGGTTATTTTGGTGGTGTATGTTTGGTGGTTAATAATTATAACTTGAGTAGGATGACTTTATTTACGTTATTGACCCAAATGTATTAGTACCATTCCTGATGGTTTACAGGAACGGAGGCGAGGGTCGGAAACCGCTCGTTCCACCTGATAATATGATGTAGTGTCAATCAGTTAAATAAAATATAATCATTGGGCTATGTGTGAAATAATGCTTATGTGTTTATTTACCGCTTTGATGTGTGGTTATGCTAGAATAATGTTAACTGATATTAGAATTGCTAGCTAACAGTTTTCACCGTCATGTTGCAGATACCTTGTAGGGTAGGACCGTTGTCGAGTGATCTGGATAGACTGATAAGCCGGATTTTTCGTACTTGTTAGTGTTAATTTTTTTTGGGGACTTCCTTTTGAGTGAACATTCATGCCATTTCAGTTTTATTTTTGTTTTGTTATCGGTTGTTCCTTTTGACAAACTAAGGTCGGGACCCATTATGAGGTCCGAACCAATAGCATTCAAGTTCCTAAAATTTGGAGTGTTACGAGTAAATGCAACTAAAAAAAATTATTTAATGAAAATTTGATCACTTTAATTCAAACCTTGTTTGGAATTGGACAATTTCATAATATAAATATTTGATTATTTATGATTATAGATAGTTGGTTTTATAAAAGTATAATTTTATATATTTAAATGAAATAAAGTTTTTATACATTAACTTAATATAACGTAGAATTGTACATTAATTTTATGCTTAATTATATAATTTAATAAAGAGATCAACATTATAGTTTATTAGTTTCTCATAAAATTTATATATCAACGATGCAAAAAGTTATCAAAAAGAAGAGGAGAAACAGAAAAAATCATGCAAACAAAATGAATATCAGGTGGAATAATAAATCATGTGAATCAAAGATTTTCAAATACCAATACATATCAAATGAACACCCGACATAAAAATTTAACAGAAACAGAAAGAAAAATGATATAAGCAATTTCAGAAAAAATATAGGATCGAAGTGCGGCCTTGCTTGTGATAATAACGTGATTTTACTTGGAACAAAGTAGTAGATGTGAAACTGAAAGTTATCTTCAAACCATATATTTAGAACCAAAATCTGAAACTTTAAAAAGGCAACGAAGAAAATCAATAAGACTATGAAAATGTGCGAGGTAAATGAATATTAGGGTTCCATATATAGTAGAAATTATTTGAGAAATGTACGTGAGAAGTTTAAGTCATGACGTTTGACTTTTGATTTTATCTTTTAATAAAAATTATTGAAGACATTATTTATTTGATGAAATAAGTTTTAGGGACACTATGTAATGCTTCCTCGACAAGTTTCTACCAGAAACGTACGTGAGAAGTTTAGCTATTGATTTATTTTTTTAAAAAAATGGTCGAAGATATTGTTATTTGTTGCACGAAATTATGATTTAAAAAAACAATCTAAAATTGAAAATTTGAGATATATTCCTGCAAAGAATCGCACACCTAATGTGGTTATTGCACAAAATTTAAATCATACAATTTCTAATTTATATATTGCTTTAGTAAAAAAAAAAATTTCTTAAATTGTGATTTATAAAAAGATTTATTTAGAGAAAAAAAAAACTCGAATTTAAAAACAAATCGTAAAAGATGTGAATGTTAAACTAATTAAAAGATCGAGTTAGAATAGTTAAAGATTCAGATGGTCGAATTAGAGCATCACCTCAGAAATAGCAAGGACGAGACCGATAAGATGACCGGTGGATCTGGGATGCTCATGGAGAAACAATACCACTTAGAGAGGAACCGGATGATTATGAATATACACAGACCAGAAACGCCCAAAAAGACGGCAATACGCTCAAGAATTCACCCGACATTACTTAACGAATTAGCTAAGCAAGTCAGAGGGTGTGACAGAATACCAAATGGAGAGACTCTTGGCAGACTTAGGGTCATGGTTGAGTTTGATGGATTCGATGTTTCCTTAGAAACCGAGAAGGTTGTAAGACATCAAGCCTTTGGAGGTTACTAATAAATATTTAAGCGGCAGGAAAACGATTGGGTTAAGATCACGACATCGGAATATATATCGGGAAACCGATCAGATGCACAAAGATCTCGAAAGGGTCATTTTGAGAAGTGAAGAAAGCCGACCACTCACTTGTCTATTGAGGAAAACCACCCGCTTTATGTGGTTTGAACCCTGTCAAAAGAAAGGTGCTGGTTAATTCGAAGAAGTATAAGAGTTTGTAACGGCCCACCTCATACCCAAGTTTGGATCCAGGAAAGACAATTAATCTACAATCAAGCAAAGAAGAAAAAAAACTAAGGCTACATGCAGCCAACGACCCTCACAAGAGGTGAAACCAAAACTAGTTAAAAAAAACAATAAAAACATATGAAAGGCAAAGAACTATGTTATTGGCTACTTTCCATGCTTCTTACTCTTGCCCTTCGGGTAGCAGGCACCAGTCGTTTAGACCGACGGGTAACATCCTCTTCAACAAAACCCTAATGGTGTCCCTTGGTGTTATGCTTGGCTGGGGAGTGCTAGCTTGCCTTCGCCACTGAAGTGTTTAACTTCCTAATGGCGCGGTGTTGTGACTTTGTGAGGACCTGTCTATAGCCATCTTCATCTAGTTCATCGCTCAGTCCCTTATACTCATAATCAGTCCCGTCCGATTCACCATTATCAATGCTAACAACATCGTCGGCACTAGATGTATCCACAATCGAATCCTCGTCATTCTCGGACTCATCATCACCTGACGTCTCAATTGACTCCTTCACCATGCCGGTTGCATGGAGTCATCAATCGCAGTCACAATATCCAATTTGACAACCGAAACGGCAACAGCTGGGTTGGCAACCTTACCGGCAACAACCAGGTTGGCAACCTTACCGGCAACGTCCACTGTCGGCCCCGACACATCTGTTGAATCAGTTCTATTGTCCATATTTACTTGAACATGTTTAGTAACACATACCTTGACGCTTGAGAACGCCCACATAAGGGAGTGGCATATGCTTGCATCCATCTTCACTCGGTCCAGCGGCATTGAAGTCTACAACGGGCTCCTTTGCCGGTGACGGCTTACGAGTAAACCGAGCATTAGCCCTAAAGTTACGCCTTGGTTCATTGAAGGAACAATCAACATATTTGAGCCCAAAATGAAGGCATTTGCGACAATAAGCTGGCTCATTCTCATATAAGAGTGCAATCAAGTGACACACCATCATCAAATCAATAGAAACCTCCCGGATAATGTCAAGTGCAAAGTTAACTTCAACAAGGACCCTTGCATAAGATCCTCGCTTCCTATCCTCAGTTACCATATCCATGAATAAGGGGTTACCAATCAAGGAACCTATACGGCCAAGGATGCTCAGCGTCCAGAACTCATTCGGCACCCCCGTAATCCGCACCCAAAGAGGCATAGTAGTGATGTCCTTTCGGTTGAAAGAGAACTTGTTTGGTACATGCTTAAGCAATAGTGGCCTGTTATGGATGAAGTGTGGCCCTTCTCGTAGCACATCATCCCGATCAGTGTCGTTGAGAAAGCTGAATATCATCCATCCGGCCTAAACTCAAAACTTGTACTTTACGCCCCATTTCTTCATGACTTCGTTGATAGCATTATATCCCGGGTAGAACCCCACATATTGCCCAAGAAGTGTGCTTCCCCACATATGATGCATTGGCATAGCTTCCAAGCATTTGATCGCTACTCGAGATCGATGAAGTCGGCTTAGTGTAAGTCAACTAACCTCCACGTCAACTCGAGATGAAGTTGGCTTATAACGGGCCGTAACATCACTGTCCGGCACAGATAACGACCGGAAGGCTCCCCGCGACCAGTCCAATAGTGTATACGGGGAAATGCATTGAAACCAGTCATGTTGATTTACAGTGATGGGGGCGAGGTTTCGAGGATTCTCATGCTACCATGAAAGTTGAACAAATCAAAATGACCAAATCACCAAATGAGTTGATAAAAATCGGGACCTAGTTTGCGCATGCTGGGTGTTTACCACTTTTCTCTATTTGTGTATGTGCTTTAGTTCCCTTATTATTAGAATTATTAGCTAACGGTTTATACCGTGTTGATAGATCTTGCAGGTTAGATTTCTGCCGAGTAATCGGGAGCGGAGTGGCCAACCGGGTGTCCGTATTGGGGAGTCATATTTGGGAGTATTTGTTACTTCAATAATAAGATTAGTAAACTACATATTTCTTTCTTTGTTAAGTATGGTTGTTGAACCCTATTATCGCTAACATTGTTTTCAAACATTTTTGTTAAAACATATTTGCCTTTCAATATATGTGCCTTGTTGTAAGGTACAAGTCTTATTGATGTCAAACTAAAGCCAGGACTCACTGTGAGGTCCTAGACAGTGACATCCCGGATTCTCAGAATTCGATGTTGCCTTACGAACGGTTTGCACAAGTGTTGGCAATTTGTGGTGACAAAGAACAAATTCATGTCTAGTCACACTATAACCTCTATTTGTGGAGGATTGAACACTTAATATGTCAATCATTTCAAAACCAACTAATCAAAAAAGGATTAGAGATTAGATTTATTTGTATAGAGTTATTGAAACCTAAACTTGCATTTTAACCTAAGAAGAGAAGGAGTAGAGCCGTAGAGGAGAAGAAAAGAAGGAACAAGGACAAGAAAAAAGAAAAATGACATAGAGATCTACGTGAGAAATGAAGGAGGTAAAGAGGGAAAGAGATTGATATTATCTTCTTTCAAATTTTTTGATCTTTGTTTTATTTTTTTAGTTAAAAAAGTTAATGCATTTAGATGCATACTTTTAAAAAAAATGTCAAATCATCATTTCCGACGCAACATCAGCAAAGTAATTAGAATATGTCATCGAAATTAAACCCGTGCTATAAAACGCAATCACCCCCTTAAAAATTTCAAGTTTTTAAAAATTTACGTCACCGAACACAACAATCCTTCAAGTCGGTGATATTTAACGCCATTTTGCCTTATTTATATTTTAGGAATAGAAACTTTATTTAGCAATATACCCAACGTGGGGCCTTTTGCCTCTCGCGTTTTCTCCCATCTCTCATCTCTTCGGGGATCTCTACCCTCGGCAACTGAAGATGGCGGAGCCATGGCAAAGTCTGGACGGGAAGGTCGTAATGGTCACTGGAGCTTCCTCTGGAATTGGCCTTGAGCTTTGCCTTGACCTCGCTAAGGCCGGTTGCAAGCTCATTGCGGCTGCTCGCCGAATCGAGCGCCTCACTGCTATGTGCGATCAAATCAATAAGACAACGAACGATTCGCCGGTTCGAGCGGTTGCTGTCAAGCTTGATATCTCTGCCGACGGAAAATCGATTCAAGAGTCGGTACAAAGAGCCTGGGATGCTTTCGGCCGTATCGATGCCCTAATCAACAATGCTGGCGTTAGAGGTGAAATTCGATCTGTCTTCGTTTCCTTTCCAGTTATTATTAGCGTTTCAACAATTAGCCATAGCAGGCTTATCGGCTATAACCTAGAATTTCAAATTGGGGGAATAAATTAAGTTTTGATGATTATATCGCGGTAGTCGGACTGAGTATTCAAACCTGATAAGAACTGATATAGCTGATCCAATTCTGCTAAATTGCTTGATAAATCTCAAATAAAGTATGGGTAGTGCAGGAACTGTGAAGTCTCCACTGGATATATCTGAGGATGAATGGGATAATACAGTTAGAACGAATTTAACTGGAACATGGCTGGTCTCAAAGTATGTTGGTATACATATGCGCAATGCAAAGATTGGAGGATCCATCATCAATGTATCTTCAATTGGTGGTATCAACCGGGGGCAGCTTCCTGGAGGTATCGCCTATGCTGCTTCCAAGTCTGCTGTCAACACCATCACAAGGGTATCACGACTCTTTGTTTCTCTTTCACTTCATGTCTCATTCACACATTTAACTTGGTAGATGAAATTATTTGTTAGTGTCGTCAAACTTAGATTCCAAGTAGGATATTGGATTGTTGTTTATTTAGCGTTCACTACCCAATTCTGTCAGCATTATGATCATTATGCCAAGTATTTTAAGTTTCCTGCTTATGTTAGTTTGCTTTCGCCCTAATGAAACTACATATACTGAATAATACACAGAAATTTTTTAATTAGTCTCGCCAAGGTCAAACTTAGATTCAAAGTAGGATATTGGATTGTAGTTTATTTAGCTATCACTGGTCAATCATGTGAGTATTATAATTCTGTTGCAAAATATTTGAAGTTTTCTGCTTCTGTTAGTTTGCTTTCTCTTTATGAAACAACATTCACTCAATTATATACTTAATTCATGTATAGTTTAATACAATCCTTTTCTTTATTGTCCGACTTCTTTGTGTTCTACTCAGACCTATTTTGTGTTGTTCCTGTAGGAGACTGTCCTCTAAGAATGATCAAAAGAGATTTTATTGATATAAGATGATTCGATGAATTATTTGACTTAATGATGAACAAAGTAGGCTTCACATCAGCAACAACATAACATAAGCTTATTCATTTTTCACCAAACATTGTTGACAATATTGTCATGAAATGCAGGTGATGGCCCTAGAGTTAGGTGTTTACAAAATCAGGGTAAATGCAATCAACCCTGGACTTTTCAAATCCGAGATCACTGGACCACTCATGGAGAAGGACTGGATCCACGCTATCGCCAAGAAAATCGTCCCTCTCAAAGAGCACGGCACCCTTGATCCAGCTATGACTTCACTGGTGAGGTACCTAATCCATGACTCCTCGGATTATGTCACCGGAAACAACTTCATCGCCGATTCAGGAGTCACCCTACCTGGCATTCCCATATTCTCATCTCTCTAGTCATTGATTTGCTATTAATCTGCTCATAAGTTATATACAACAAACGAACATGTTCAGTAGCAAACGTTTTTATGAACAACTCTGTTAGATTCTTGGAGAGTTTTGAGAACTGTGAAACTTAATGGGTGTGAGCTATTGAGTAAATTACACAAAATCACCTCTTATTTGTACATTTTTCACTTTCACCTCTCTTTGTTTTCAATTAACCACCTCATATTATTTATTTTTTTAACAATTCACCGCCCCTTCCAACTTCGGTCATGTTTTATGTCAAGAGGGCCTACACAAATTTTAATTTAGTTTACTACTAACTGTTGGATTTGTTGTGCCTGAACAAATTTTAATTTAGTTTACTACTAACTGTTGGAATTGAGAAATGAAGCAAACAGGAGAGGACATATTATATATCTATCATTTTGACCCTAGAATTAGGATTTCACAAATGCATAGAACCAGGAATCAAATTCTCAAAAGAAACGAGAAACGGATTCAAGAAGGACAAATTGAGAAAAAATTGGTTTAGTATTTGATTGGGCGAATGAAATGGAGTGGAGAGGACCTTCCTCTTGATAACACAGTAAAGAGAGTTGAAATCCTCCAAAGCCATTGTTGTGAGGTAAAAGACCTCCTCCAACTCTTACAATTCGCTTACAAGGAGAGATGAAGCCAACGATGAACTCGAGAAGTTAACCCTCAACAACCCAATTCGTTGGGTAGAACAAGTTCATAATAAGGATAATTAACTAAACTTTGTTATTATCTTGTATCTTCTTTTGAATGTTTGTTTAGATTCTCTGTTATCCTTTAGTCAAGGATATACCCACTAATGTAGGGATCTTCTATCCTAGCTCTGTATATATAAAGGCATGTACAGCTTCTCTAATTTATGCAATACAGTACGTTGAACATTCATTCTCTATATGGTATCAGATATACGATCCATATCTACACTTCTTTAAGCACTCTCTCACGCTTCCTTAAAAATGGCCACAAATACCCACACCATTCCAAATACTGCTGATGCAACAACCCCTTTATTGTTGTTCATTTTCCAAATGCAACAAAGCTGAAAGGAAACAACTACTTGGCATGGAAACTTCAAATTGAAGCACTGCTCGATGGGTATGATCTACTCAAATTTGTTGATGGTTCACACCCATGTCCAGATGAAACAATCAACAACACTGCCACTCCTCCAGTAGCAGTTGCAAACCCAGCGTTTCGCACCTGAAACAGGCAAGACATACTCATTTATGGCGCCATTGTCGGGACACTTGATCCGACTCTTGGCCACACACTTTCTACTTCCAAAACCTCCAAACAAGCATGGGACATTTTGTCCAAAACTTACGCAAACTCCACCCGGGGTCACATCCAACAACTGAAGGAACAACTCAAACATGTTACTATGGGCGTTTCATCCATATCTGAGTATATGGATAGCGTTCGACGCATCATTGAAAACCTTGCCTTTCTTGGCAAGCCTGTTGACCAAGAGGATATCACAGATCGCATTCTTGAAGGACTGGATTCCGACTACCAGTCTGTAATAGACTATGTCCATGCCAGAGATACACCAATCAGCATTGAGGAACTACATGAGAAACTGATCCACAAAGAGCTCTCGAAATCCAACAATTAAGAGACGATTATTTAAACTTTGTGTGGCCCTTTTGATGGAAAATATGAAAGAAGTTATGAGTGAGATTGATAACGAAAATATAATAAGAGGTGGTTAAATAAATTTTTTTATAATAAGAGGTGATTTTGTGTAATTTACTCTAGAGGAAGTTTTTTAAGTTTTTTTATTATATTTTTTATTAGTTTTTAATATTTTTTGTTTAAAATCCTTCTAACCTTTCTATGTTCATTCATTTATCTGTTTTTTAATTTGTCCTATTTGGTAACTTTCTATGTTCATTTATTTATTTGTTTTTAATTTGTCCTATTTGATTAATTTATCATGAAAATGTATGAACAAAACTACCCTACCAAACAATTATGACAAAATTTGTAAATTGTTCTCTAATCTCACAATGTGTATCGTCTATGCTAAAATGTTTTTGTGTAGAAGAGAGTGTTTTTATTTGTGTAAAAAAAAATGTATTGTGTGTTTTTTGTGTAAGTGTTTATGTGTTAGTTTGTGTTAATTTTTATTAAGGGTTTGTTTACATGTAGTTTATTTGTGTTTTATTTAATTTATAAACACATGATTTAAATTATGTAGACGTGTACTTGAGTGTGAGTTTATTACTCTACGGGTTTATTTGAGTTTATAACCCAGTCAAAAATAAGCTTCTCAAACCAATGTTAGTTTTGTTTAGATGAGTTTATTTTTGTTTAAAACCCTCTTTTGGCCATTTTCTTTTCCATCCCGATATTGTTTGTTCATCCCTAGAAATTCAAAATTATTCTTCGATTTTTTTAAGGGCATAAACGTCTTTTGATGTAAAATAAACCCAAAAAATTTCCAAGTAAAGAACCTTACCTAATCTATTCATATAAAACTGTTGAGAAATAAACCCAAAAATAAACTATGAACCTATATAAACTCATTTAGTTTATAAACCCAGAAAAAAAAATTTGCAAGTAAACAAACTCTAAGTTATTAGTGTAATTATTTAGTGTGCTAGTTTATGTAAGTGTATGTGCTAGTTTGTATAAATATGATCGATGTATGCCCTATAATTATTTGATGTGTGTTAGTTTGTGTAAATATGATCAATGTATGACCTATAATTATTTGGTGTGCGTTGGTTTACGTAAGGTTTGTATTATTTTGTGTAATTTATTTTAGATAAGTGTTGTGTATCAATATGTTTATGACTGGAGAAAAAAGCTACAAGATACACCATATTCATTTGGTAAGTGGGTGGTAGCCAGTAGGGTCTTCTTTAACAATTATACGTATTTTCTTTTAGTTGTTTTAATCATTTAAAAAAGCTTTTTTCATTAAGGATATTTGAATATTTACACAGAATAAAAATCTAGGGCTTAAAACTCAAATTATTACTTCAAAATGACACACTTCTTCTTATTTCCTCAATAATTATTAGATTTTTTTCTTATATTTTCATACCTTTACCAAAGTCTTTGAATCTCTTAACAAAAAATCTACTTAAAAAAAGTTTGAACTCCTACAAATCTCGTTTCATCGAACAAGCCTTACAACCAAGCATATGTCCAGTGTCCTCTCTGCCTCGGTTAATAATCCGTGGCAGACCAAATCATGGGCCGTATTTAGGCCCAATACTAACTGGGCCAGTATGAGATTGTTAGGGCCCATTAGGATATGTGGTGATAGTACAGTACTTTTCTTTTACTGGTAGAAACACAGAAGCGAATATAGAAAAAAAGAGAAAAGGTGCATCTCTGTACTAAGATTCTCTTGGTTGATGTTCTGAGATGTTGCAATCATTCCAACATGTGACGAGGATTTCAATGGAGTGGTCTTTTTTTGACTCTTTTCGATCTTTAGACCTTCCTTTACAACATCGCACGTTGCCCATGCAGCCTTGTCTTATTTGCAAATTTTGACCCTTAGTTTTTAGACTTCGGATATCTAACCTTCTAGATTCTATTTTTATATGTTTTTACGGTAGCCTACTTTTATCAATCTAGAAGGTCTGCTGCTTTTTGAGTAAGATAAGATTACTTTGCCTGTAATTTCAAACTTCGGTATTACACACTACTTAAGTAAGTAATTACTAGCCAAAGAAAAGTTTGAATGAGAATAAAGGTATGTTTGGAAGATCTAATTTTAGTAGTTTATATCAAGGTTTACAAATAAAATTTAGAAAGTAGGCACTTGAGAATATACACTTGCAGGGATTATTGTACCATATTTTATTTTTATTTTATAACATAAACTAAGTTTAACGAGATTGTGACGGATGATAAATATCAACGTTAATAAGTTTAGTTTCAAACACTCATCAAATTTATTAAAAAAATAAATTTGTTCAAATAATCTTAATTATTATTAAAACTGTTCATTTTATTGTTGTCGGAGGGTATTAAATAGTTGAAGGAGTTAAAAAGCATGAATTTTCAACAACCAAGTAATCTTATTTTATTTTTTTGGTAATGGTAAATTTGAAGACCACCCGGTTCGATCGGTTTAGCCGCTCTACGTTCGGATCAGGTAAAGGTAGAAAGTCGTGGTCCATTGCTCGAGAATACCCTCTCAATATCAATTTTTTCATACATGCCGCCAGGAGGATTCGAACTCGAATCTCCAAGCTAAACACTTAAGGAGTCTAGCACCACATCCCACTAGACCAACTGAGTATTAATACAACCAAGTAATCTTAGATTTTATGGGTTGAAGGGTAATTTATATAAATTGTTTACTAATACTGAACATAGTCATTCCAATAAGCTTGGTATATACTATATATGATAAATTTGTTTCATGTGGCTAGTTAAAGTGATACACAATTACTTTATCTGTGGGTGATACGATGGGTGTGAACGATCTTCACAGAAGGTTCATATTTGGGACACAATCTTTCACTATTTGTGACTACGACTATATATAAGCATGTTTATAAAATGGAAAAACCGACATTTTAATATGTTCACAAAGTATGAACAGCTTCTTTTGTTTCGTCAATAGCAACAAATTTGAACTACTAAAGTGGAAAATTACATGTTAACAGCATAATTTTGCCTTACGACTCCTTTTAAACCCTCATAATCCATTTACAACTCCATAACATTAAGGCCCTGTTTAGTAAATCGCATTTATGTTGTTTGTAGTTATAGTTTTATTTTGATTTTTTAGATTTGAATCTTATAAATAAAAACTATCATACATATTTAGTAAAATCGGATTCTAAGGATTTGATTTTGAAAAAAAAGATGTTATTACCCCTAATTAGGTGCATTTCAAGTTACTGAGGAACGTATCTTCGTCCTCTTCGGGATCTCACACTCTCACGGGTGAAAAGAAGAACCCTATCTTTATTTTATTGTGCTGCTAGGTGAAAACATCCTAAAAACATTGATAACAGAAGCCTAAAGAGTCAACCCGCTTGATCAGAATTAGGGTTTTACAGTGTTGGATTTCGGATATGGGCAATTTGATGGAGGAGGCGATTTGGGCCTTCGATGGCGATTTGGGCGATTACAGTGACGACTCTTGGATCTAGGCAATCGCGTATTCGCATATTGGATTATGGTTTAACAGTGTTGGATCTCGCAGGAAGAGGGAAGTAGGTAGTGCTACAAGTGGTGGCGATGGATGAAGGAGGCAACTAGGGTTTTACAGTGCTAGATCTCAAAGGTGCCGAGTTTGGATGAAGGAGGGGACTAGGATTTTACTGATATTATGATAACCTTTAGGTAGGCTTTACAAGAGAATAATAACAAGTAATATATATATATATATATATAGATGGGGGAAGAGAGAGAGAGTGAGAGAGAGAGAGAGAGGAAACTATATAACAAAGATATTATCATGATCTCGATCTTATCACGATCTCGATCTTATTATGAATTTACGATCATGATCTCGATCTTACTACGCCTCCTCAAGTCGGTGGTGGGTGGCGCACAACATCAAGCTTGGACTTGAGAAATTGATACTCGTACCTAAAGTCTTTGTAAACTGATCCGTCGGGTTGGTCGACTGAACGTGCAAAGCTAGTGTGAGCCATGTGTTTTTCTACGGCTCTTTTTGACTTGCCTTTAAATATATTTTATTCAAGTTGAGGCAATGAGTCTTGAGCAAAATTGGTTGTGGTTGCACTTTGTTTTGTTTGGCGACAATAGAATGCCAGCTGGTTGGTGGCCCAATATTATGAAAGTTTTATGGTGGGATATAAAACCACACTTTTACTGATATTATGATAACTTTTATATAGGCTTTAAAAGAGAATAATAACAAGTAATATATAAGACATTGAATAAAAAAGCTATTATCAAGATCTCGATCTTATCACGATCTCGATCTCGATCTTATCAATAACAGATGGGAGAAGGAAAAGAGAAAGTCATAAATGTAACACATTTCAATTCTAAAACGCAAACCTTCTGAAATCTTCCCTTCTCAAGTTTGTAGAATTTGTGTTTTAAACCTCCTCAAAACTCTAACATGTGTTCCAAAGTAGACTTGGGTCGCAAACCTAAACCGCCAGTTTGCTAAACTAGCAAGCCGCCGCTTTTTCGTTTTAGCGTCGATTCTATTAAAAAAACGGAATTGAAATTAAAAAAGGGCTTGAACCGGTTTCCCGGTTGCTTACATATCCTCTAGGGATTAAGAGAAATCAAAGCCCGCGTAGTTCTCTTACCTTTACTTACCTTTTTCGGAGTTGTTTTTGTTACCCCTCTTACCGTTCGGCTTCGACCTCGGAAGTAGTACCACCAACATCGGAGTTGGAAACCGATTTTCAGTCATACACCGGGGCATTCCGTTATTTCCGCTCTCCCGCCTTTATCCAATCTTGAATCCAAACTTGCGCCTCCAACTTTTCGGGCTTCAGTTGAGTTCTCTTATAACCGAGCATGTTCCGGCCTTGGCTAAATGCTTGCTCCACGTCAACCGTTGATGCGGGCTCGGCCATGAATTGTTGTACAATTCTCACTAATGTTGGATATTTCGGGGCGAGGTTCTTTCACCGATCCAAAATATCGAGAGAATCAATATATATCAAAACTAAAACTTTTGTTAGATAATCTTGAAATTTCGCATTTGAGGATGAATGTTTTGGTATTTTTGTCCTTTTGGCTAAAATTTGTTGTACTCTTGAAAGAAAAGAAGAATAAGAGGGTGTATGAGTAGGTGTGGTAAAAGAAGAGTGAGCACTTGATTCAAATGAATTGAGAAAGTTTCCAATTTCGATACGAACGCCTTGCATAAAGGTAGAAATATTGATGTCGTCGCTAATACTCTCAAACAATCATAATAAGAATTCAACAAATCTTAAACACCATCAAGTTTAAGTCTGGATCAAAAATGGCGGTTATAAGATAAATTATGGGAATTTGTTTGTAATATTTTAGCCAATTAATTTTCATCTCATTCATAACATTTACAAGTGTTGGTACATTTGAACAGTTTAGAAAAGTCTCGGAAATATTTACGATTATCTCTAAAAACCTACAAGAAGTTTTGGGGTGTAAACGCAACTCATTGCATTAGTTGCATCACTAAAAATATTTAAAACATTACACATATCAATGTAAGTTTGTCAAACATTTTCATCGTCAAGAATTGACCAAGGAATGTTTATTGCGGAAAACTCTTTTAAAAAACTTTGTAACGAACGACTGCATTGAGTAATTTATAAGTAGAGATTCAACGAGTTCCAATGTCTTTTGAAAAAGCAATTGGATGAACATTATTAGTTAAACATAATGTTCTCCTTTTTTTTTTCTCAATTTGGAGTTGTGTCAAATATGATCAATAACGTTGGTGATGGGGTTAGCATATTCACTAAAATCTTAAGTCCTTGAACACTTAAGTTTAAAATATGACATGCACATATTTGATGAGTATAAGAAGTTCGCAAATATTGTTCTGCCTCCTCGACCAAATGGTTTACGGCGGCGGTGTTTGTGGATGCATTATCAAAAGAATATGAAAAAACTCGATGTTGTAAATTATATTCTTGTAAAACCGTTTTTATCAAGCTTGAAATGTTTTGTGCATCATGTCTTGTGTTGAAATGGCGAAATCCAATAACATATTTATACAAAAAAAATCGTTATCAATAAAATGTAAAGTAGTGCAATTTAAAAATGTTTTTGCGATTGTGTACTCCAAATAGATACTTGATGTTCAAAAGATGTCAAACTCGATATACTTTTTTTCTTTCTTTTGTCGGTAAGATTTGGTTACTAATTTGGAAATTGTTTTGCAATAAGTTGGTTTAAAAGAAGGTTGAAGATATTTAGTATTATATGCTCTAACTTCTTCGTATTCAGAAAAAAATGGAAATTCATGAGAACATATAATATCAACTAATCCTAAACTTTCTTCATTATGGTTATACATAAATAAAGGATATTGAGATTGTGAGGAAGAAGATGCAAACTCATGGGACAATTATGATTGTCCTCGTGATATCCATAGATTTTTGGGGTGGACATTTGTCATGTGCGTTTGCAAAGTACAGTAGCTATCTTTAATCATCCACTTGTACACCTTTGGACAATAGTTACATAAAACTTGACAATACTCGTTCACTGACGCCCCCTTCTTGTAATGCTTCGTAAAATCTCGGATGTAAGCATTTTCGGTGGGGATAGACGTCGTTGTGGTGGCATTCCGAGATTGTCGGGCATTTGAGTTTCACTTTATTAGGTGCTAGGGAAGAATTGAGAAGAAATGTGGGGTTTGCCATTACGAGAATACGAGAGATGAAATTCGATAAATAGGAGAGTCGAGAGATGATTTGAGAAAGACGAGAGGAGAGTCGAGAGATGATTTGAGAAAGGCGAGATGAAAATGGTGTGAGATTTAGAGGAAAAAATGATGGGTATTTATAGGAAAGGGTTTTATGTAGGTTTTTTTTTACCAAACTTAAACCGTAAACTCCTGGAACCTACATATAAACCGCCGATTTGACGGTTTAGCCCAAACCGGACCCGACTCTATTCTAAAGTTGTAACTAAAAAGGGTTACGTAATAGTAGATCCCACCAGAATCTAAAAAATTTCCTAAAGCATGCAACAAAACAGGGTCTACAAAACACGGTCTAAGACTAAGGGTGTATTGATAAGACAAGATTTTTAAAAGCTTAATTTTTTTGAATAGCTTATTTTGTATTTGATTTAGTATTTTTTTAAATTTTTTTTACTGAAATGTGAAAATCTAATTGAGTGTTACTATTTTTTTTTTTAAATACTTTTTTTAAATAAAATTATTAAAAATGACACATTCTATAAATATAAAATACTTCTTAATATAAACAATGATAAAATTACCTAGTTATTTAAAAATGTAATGAAAAATTATAAACGTATATTAATTGTAGGTTTTTAAACCCCAAAAATAGCTCAAAAAACCTAAAAAAAAAGCTAATTAAAATATATCTCGCAAAACAATACATAGATTTCTAAAAACACAAAACTCTATTAAAATCGATCGAAAAAAAACTAGTCAGAAGTCCCTAGATGAAGGTTTGTTGATCACAAATTTTGAGTTTACTAAAGTAATTACTTATTTTTTTTCTTTCCTCTGCCTATATTAATTTCCAAACCCAAACCCGTACGTTATGAAGGAGTTGTGTATCGTCCGAAACAACCAAATAACACTAAAACAAGCAATGCAGTGTGTAGTAGTCACTTCAGTAAATATAAATGGTGAAGTGGGAAGCCATAGGAGAGAAGATATGAATTCTCAGTATGGACTGTTGTGTAGTAAGTTGTCTCTTTACACTCAACAAAAAGAAGGATGTGATAGGAATCTTAAAACGAAGGAGAACAAATCACTGCTAATCCCCAAACCCTCACCCAACCTCTGTGACATGTTCGGTCTTTTCCTTCTTTTTTTCTCTAACCTCATCAACAGATTCTTTACCTTCGTTTTACTCTCAGCTTTCCTCCCAATAAACCAAAAAGCAATCAAGAATATCAGAAAAGGGGAGTTTTGCTTTAAAATAACCCCACTTTTAGTCATATTTGCATAAAATAGACTCGACTCTTGACATTTTTAAGAAAAATGACTTCTATTTTTTCTTTTTTTTTTTTAGAAATATGGAAAGCAGTTAGGTTGGTTACCTCCTAGAGTAGTCTAACTTAAAACATCCTAGCGGATGAGAACACGAAGTTCAGAATCATCAGAAAAAATGGTATTAGGGGTCAAGATTCTCAGATGGGTCAATCGGTCGGCATCACAGTTTAATTATTTGAAAACATGACTTCTATTATGTGTACTTTCAAGACAATTATATCGGTTTTCCCTAGAATCGGGAATGAACAATTTTTAGAAATTGAGGATTTGATGACAACTTTTCGCTTGACATTGACGGATTTTCCTACACCAACAATAAGAAGGAAAAAAGGGTAAAAATATACCGAAATTCGGATAAATCTTGAGTTAGAGTGAATTTGACGATGGGTTAGATTTGAAATGGGTATAAGTTTCATATCTAATCATAATATATTAGTGTGGGATTGAAAAATATTCTATCATTTTTCATAATTTTCATCCTCAATAAGTCTAATAAGTTGAATGCACCGAACGCATCTAACCAACACTCTAATATATTTAGCGTACGTTTGATTTTAACTCTTGAAACGAAAACATAATAAAAACGAACATAGTTCACTTAAATATCATTGTTTATTTATAAAATTAATCCATAAGACACACGATTTTCCTTTAAAAAAAAATGAAATTTCTCCCATTTTGTTCAACTCCTGCTTTATATTTCAGTAAGTGATTCTAAAAAATTTGAGTATAGCCGGAAATGCAACCATACTAGGGTTAATGTTATTTTTACTCAATTATTGAATTATGTATATTATTTGTGTTTAAGTTCAAGGTATTTGATAAGTATATTGTTTTGCTATGTTATACCTTGATAATATTCTGTACTTCTTTTGTTGAATGTAGAGTGTTATGTTAAAACTCAGATAATATTTTGTATTTCTATCCAAGCACCCTAAAAAGTAGGGGTTATTTACTGCAAACCTCAGAAAGAAAGCCCTTTCCTTCTCTTCCATGGCTTTAATTCCCCTGTCTGCCATTCCCATATCTCCCCACCATAAATATCTCTGAACTCCATAACCCCTTTTCAACTTTCCCCCCACTTCCTTTCCATCTCCATCACCGGCGGCCAATTCTACGACGACCCATTTCCCTTCTCAGAAAAACCCATTTCATGGGTTAAAAACGAAACACCAAATCCCACTTCCCCTTCTCCTCCCCTGTTTCAGTCACCATGATCAGCCTAACAGATTTCTACCATGTCATGACAGCAGTCGTCCCACTCTACGTTGCAATGATATTAGCTTACGGTTCAGTAAAATGGTGGAAGATCTTTACACCAGATCAATGCTCCGGAATAAACCGATTCGTCGCACTTTTCGCTGTTCCTCTTCTTTCCTTCCATTTCATCTCAACTAACAACCCTTATGCTATGAACTACAGATTCATCGCTGCTGATACTCTCCAAAAACTCATCGTTTTGGGGTTTCTAGCTGTTTGGGCAAGGTTTAGTGCTAGAGGCTCTCTTGAATGGTCCATTACTCTATTTTCCCTTTCAACTTTGCCTAATACGCTTGTCATGGGGATTCCTCTGCTTAAGGGAATGTATGGAGATGATTCTGGAACACTCATGGTTCAGATTGTGGTTCTTCAGTGTATTATTTGGTATACACTTATGTTGTTCTTGTTTGAGTATAGAGGTGCTAAGATTTTGATCTCTGAACAGTTTCCTGATACTGCTGGCTCCATTATTTCCTTCAGGTAAATCCAAAGCTCTGTTTTTTGTTGTTGTTGTTGTTGTTGTTGTTTATCTTCGTATTTCCATGGTGGCCAATGAAGTAACTCTATAGCTCTATGCTAAGATTCTATTCATTTTTTCATGGTGTCCAAGAAAGATTTGCTAGTTGGGTTGATTAAATTAAAAGTGATTTTTTGTATGATTATAATCAAATTTAATGCGTAGTGGTTGATTTTGTACTTTTATCAGGGTGGATTCTGATATCTTATCGCTAGACGGCAAAGAGCCGTTGCAAACAGAAGCAGAGATAGGAGATGACGGAAAACTCCACGTCACCGTCAGAAAATCGACAAGCTCCAGGTCGGAAATATACAGCCGTCACTCACACGGTGGCGCAGGCGGTGGTCTGCATTCCGGTGTTTCACTAACACCCAGACCTTCAAACCTAACAAACGCAGAGATTTACTCTCTTCAATCCTCAAGAAATCAAACCCCTAGAGGCTCAAGCTTCAATCACACTGACTTTTACTCCATGGTCAACGCTGGCAAGAATTTGAGTAGTGTTAGCCCTAGAGGATCAAATTTTGGGAATTTAGGGTTTGATGAAGAAGCTGGAATGGCGCAAGTTAGAGCTCAAGGGAATGCTAACTCTGGCTATCCTGCGCCCGCCGGAGCTGGGATTTTCTCGCCGGATGGGAGGAAGAAACCGGCCAATGCTGGTGGTAAAGATCTTCATATGTTTGTTTGGAGTTCCAGTGCGTCACCGGTGACGTCAGAAGGCGGAATCCATGTGTTTAGAGGCGGCGGCGGCGGCGCTGAATTGGGGAATGATCTTACTCACCGTACAACGAAAGGTATAACAAATTTGATGAATTCTAAGTAATTTAATGACCAAATGTTGACATTTTTGTCTGTTGATTCAGATTATGATCATTATGGTCGAGAAGAGTTCAGCTTCGGAAACAGGCAAGACGGTGTCGTGCCCGATAGAGAAGGCCCAGAAATGTCGAAGCTCGGTTCCAGCTCGACAGCCGAGCTTCGGCCAAAGGGCGTCCAACCGGGCGAGTCAAAGACTAACGGAATGCCGCCGGCTAGTGTCATGACAAGGCTAATACTAATCATGGTTTGGAGGAAGCTAATCAGAAACCCAAACACTTACTCTAGCTTAATTGGTCTCACTTGGTCTCTTATATGCTTCAAGTAAATCCCAAATCTTCCATTTTTGGAATTTTATCATCACCAACTGTCCAACTGTTTCTAAACTGGGCTGAGATCGATTTTTTCAGGTTCAAAGTCGAAATGCCTGCAATAGTAGCCGGTTCAATCGCAATTCTGTCGAATGCAGGACTCGGGATGGCCATGTTTAGTCTTGGTATTGATATTGACATTGAATCTAAAATTCGGGTTTGTTGATTAGAAGTTTAGATATGATCATGGTTTGTTTAATCTTGATGCAGGATTGTTCATGGCACTTCAGCCTAGAATCATTGCTTGCGGAAACTCGGTTGCCACATTTGCAATGGCAGTTAGGTTCATCACAGGCCCTGCTGTTATGGCCGCGGCTTCCATAGCTGTCGGATTGCGAGGAGTCCTCTTACACATCGCCATTGTTCAGGTATGCTCATAAAGCTCCTATCTTTGGCTTTGATAAAAGGGGATTATTGGGGATTATTGTGAAATTATAATCTCTCGAATAATCTACCCAAAACAGTCGAACAGGCCATAATGCTTCAAAATCTTCCCTTGTAGGCTGCACTTCCACAGGGAATCGTCCCGTTCGTTTTCGCCAAGGAGTACAACGTCCACCCCGACATTTTGAGCACCGGGTATTGTCTCGTTTTCGTTATCAGCTTATCGCGTAACCGTGCTTGAGCTTACATTTTGATGTTGTGTTTTTGCAGTGTTATTTTTGGGATGCTTATAGCTCTTCCTATCACACTGGTGTACTACATTTTGCTTGGTCTCTAAATGCAAAGAGAAGATCTAGATGGTTATTTAAGAAGAGTAGGAATTAGGTTCTTAGGAGGGCACTTTTGGAAGATATGGAAAGTTGATGACATGATATGAAAATGTATCAATAACTTGAGTAGTCTTTTGAAAATAGTAAGTAATCTCTGTTTTGATCAAAGAAGACAATTGTAGCCACTTTTTATGTAGTTATTCAAGATGTTTAGAGTATTTTATTTTGCAAGAACACAATTCTCAAGAATAGCAGAAAAGAGCCCTTTTACAGATTCTTAATTTTGGATTATTTTGGACCTTTTAGTCAAATTGAGACAATTTGTTAATGATATTGAAGTGGGAACATTAGGTAAATTTTCAGAAATTGTGGACCATTTATGTCTCCTTTGTCCACTAATGCAAAAATGTAGGGTGTTTACGGCTTGGACCAGGAAATTTGGTATGCTATGTCCATATATGTTTCACTATAAAAGTGAAAATTTATTACTTTGAATTAAGGTTCTGTTTGGTGGATGGGGGTTTAAAAAAAAATTTACTCGTTTTTTCGAGGTAGAAGAGATTCGGGAGATGTGGGTCTCGTCCGTAAGCTTAGTTTATTCCGAAAACACGGCTAATAAATTACAAGTCATCGGGTAGTCACAATTCGGGCATCGTAGAAGTTAAGTAAGAAGGTGGGTTGAAGAAAATACCGAATTAGATTAGAAGTCGCGTTTATACAAGTATATACATATTTAAAATCTAATACATAACTTTATTGAAATTTCATCTTAAACCCTAGATTTCAGCAAAGTCCGGCTGACATATTTCGAAGTAAGTTCAATTAACTATAAGTCTTCACGACCAAGACACTTTGTTTTTTGGTAATATGTTTAGTTTTTTTTATTTAATATGAATATTTTTTCAAAAGAAGCCTCGATCAATAAGACTTTAGTTCCGAATTCCGAACGAGCCTAGTCCAAAAAAAGTCCAAAAATCTCGATCTAAAACCGGACTTGCCTAGGTTAACCCTAGATAAACAAATGTAGTATCTTAATGTTTTTGCTATAACTAGGATATTTGTTAGGATCGTAACTCATATACAATGCAAAACACATTTACTTACTTACAAATATACATAGGTGGTTAGTTCAATGCACAATCTCTTTATAATCAATAGAATACTATGTTGTTTAATTGCAAGTCCGGAAACAAAAATACATCAATTTGATCTACCAATTTTCCCTTTATCATTTATAAAATTAATCATTAGTATAAAATTTTTGCTCATTCATAATTTAAAATGTGTTTAATTTTTTCTATTTTATTTTCCTATATGGTATCAAAATACATATCAAAATACATGTAATTATACTCCACAATTGATACACTATATAATTCAATAAGTATGTTCATGATCTTAACATAAGTAGCCATGGTTTTGATTTTTGAGGGTATGAAACCGACTAGAAATAAGTAGATAGCCGACTAGAGAGGTAAGTAGATGGATGACGAAATGAAATAAATAAATAAATTGTGTAAAGAGGATAATGGTAAAGCCAATGATGGAAAACACTAAAAAGTTAAGTATTTTTCAACGACCAACATCTATATTCATTATGAAGATGGAATGCTTTTATGAAAAGAATAATTCTTATGATCACAAGGCGTGCATAATTCATGCGATAATTTTTATTTATTTATTTATTTTTATGATCATACACCTTCTTCTTTTTTTTAATAAACTACTCATGTTTTCAGATGATACCACGAACAATTTTTTTTTAATACCTTGATAAAATATGAATTTTTAATTAGTTAATAGAATATAAACTAGTTAATTAAATATTTGTTAATTTAAAAAACA
Organism: Fagopyrum tataricum; assembly: GCA_002319775.1. NCBI lineage: Eukaryota > Viridiplantae > Streptophyta > Magnoliopsida > Caryophyllales > Polygonaceae > Fagopyrum > Fagopyrum tataricum. The sequence goes on along the minus strand of CM008284.1, from coordinate 42,268,458 downwards.
ATCTAAGTTGAACTATAGTGCATAAAAATGAATTAAGAGGATTATAATTTTAATATTTATAGTGAGAATTTTTGTTAATTTAGTTCACGTATATATAAATTATGAAGTCATATATTTAGTTCTAAAGTAATGTTTATGAAATGTAAAATTTATTAGTGAATTTTATACAATTGATATCGAGTTATCAGTTCACATATTTTACTTTATTAGTTATTTTTAAAAGTAAAATAAAAAAAAATCATTATTTCGAGTAAAGAGAAGTAAGGGATAAACTTCTAGGTGGAAAAACGCTTACGAAACGTTTAATCTCACCATGATCAGGACTAACACTATCAACATGATGTGCAACAAAATTAGCACTCGTGAAGTTACATGAATAAAAAGTTTGTTGTAAACATAAAATATCATCTAGGACTAGGAGGATGTGATAGGGTGAGAGAAAAGAAGGATGCAGTCGCAAATCATAGGAGCCTCCAAGCAAACATACGAACTTTCATTAGGATAGGAAGCTTCCAACCCGACATGACCATAGTTGAGCATTGTTGAAGATAAGGACCTTAGCCATTGCTCAACATGAGAGACTTTAGATAAAAGATAAGCACTTTTGACCGTGAAGGTACCATTTCGAGTTGGCCACCAATATCGTGAGTCATTAGGGATGCGGAAATTAAGGGAGGTCTGCTAATATCATGGACATCTTCTAGAGTAACAATATTAGCAATTGTGACCAGATTCCATCCATGATTATCATTGGCTCCATCTGAGTTGGTATGTAGAAGCCTAGATATCTAGAATGACAATCTACAATTTTGTATTTTACATTATCAATTCATATCAATTTTTTGTGCAAAAACTTAATAAAGTTTAACGACATCTCTTAACTTAGCACTCAAACAAACCCTTAGTAAATATTTCGATAGAAACCCCATAATTCGTATTTCCTCTAAATTCTAATAAAGATTTGTTATTTCCTTAATACTTGTTACCGTACCGGCCGTCGCCTCCACAAAAATACAAAATGTCCAAATACCAACATTTCTTTTTGTTATAATAAGACAATAAATCTAGGTATACTGATACGATGGGCCAAGGACCGAGCGAGACGAGCTCTTCCTAGACCTTCGGCTCAGGAAGAATAGCGACCGAGCGAGGTCCCCCGCAGTACGGATTATATCTATTTCGTTATAAATAGATAGGTTTAGGGTTGTATTCTTTTAATCCAAGAAAGTATATTGAAAACTCAGCTGCAAGGTTTGTGCAACAAAACCACAAAACGTTTGTCTTCTCTCTATTTCCGAAGTAACTTGTTGAAAGATCACAACATCTTTTCATACTTACAAAATATCATTGTCATCTATGTTAATTAAAATTCGATGAAAATCCTAAGAGCATCTGCCAACCATCTTTTCTTTGAGTGTCATGCATTGCGTATTCTGCAATCACCATACAAAAAACGCCAAACATCTTTTCTTTGAGTGTCAATGCACTCACCAGACCCTGGATAATACCAAAATATCAACCATCCTCAAGGATATTGACACTTACAATCAATCCACTTATGAGACACTCTTAGTATTGAAGGATAAAATCTCATCTCAAGAACTTAGACAAGTGACAATGATTTGGTGAAATATCTAGCTGGATAGAAATCAAGTAATCTTTAACAATAAAAGACCAACACCAAACCTAAAACAAATTGAAGATTGGGAACATGCAAATAATAACAACTAGATGAGAGAAAAATAAATAAAAGACAAAGAAGAAAGACTAAGAATATCAGCTGGCAAAAACCAAAAGTAAATTTCGTTAAGCTTAACTTTGACGCAACATCTGACAACAATAACCAATTCGCCTTTGGTTTTATCATTCGAGATAACCACGGCCTTTGTTTGGCCCATGGAAAAGGGAAATTTCATGCAGATTCAGTTCTAGAGGCAAAAGCATTTACTCTGCGGAAAGGCCTACAAAAGGCTAAACAGTTAGGAGTGTCGGCTATTAAGATCGAGGGAGACAACCTGATGCTGATCAATTCGATCAACCACGCTTGGAAACCCCGTGGAAGACAGACATGATCATTTCAGACATTTCCGCCAGCATCTCAAGCTTTTCTCAAGCAAGCACCACACACATCTTCAGGGAAATCAACACGGTAGCGGATAAGCTCGCAAAACACGGACTTTCTGCCACTGAAGACCAAGACGATCTCTCGGACGATGTGGTTGTACTCATCCGTAAGGATGTTGTAGGTCGGTCGGTGTCTAGACACTGACCCTTCTATTCCGCTTACCTTGTATCAAAAAAAAAAAATCATCAAAGTTTCTTTAAAGTATAATTATAATAAACAACATGTCAAATCCCTACATTTGGGCAAAACATAATAAAATAAATTAAAATTTTCCTTAATTTATGTGAAGTGGGCAGGAATCTGTCAGGATGAGTATTTATGTAGATAAACTTCTCTCCACTAATTGCATCAATTCTTTCTCCCAATCTGACATTTATTTTTTAATTTTAATATTTTAATTACTAAAAAAACTCAGAGTATATGAGATGAAGATGCTTTAAGAACCTAGACACAAACGTAAATTAAAGATAAATTACTCAAAACAATGTGCTTCCTTGACCCATATACATTAGGGCTTAGTTCTATTTTTAAATTTAAGGTAAAATACTCCTTCAACTACTTCTATATATAACATTTCAAATAAAACATGTGTGTTTTAATTTATTTATCGATTTATATATAATAGACATGAGATTAAGAATTGCTTCAAAATTATATAGACACAATTTTGGTATTTAGTAGCAAACAAATTATTAGATTTTGGAATGAGCAATTGTATAAACCAAGTGATTTTATCATTTTTCATTTCTTGATTTGTTTTTCATTCCTTGATTTTTGAACTTGTTCATGAACTTGAGTCATTATAAGTTGTTACTATTGTTTTCTGTTTTTCATACAAACTTTTTAGTTCAGTTAGGGACCTAACTAGACAACATGTCTAGAATTTATAAATACTATTTTGGGTTTTTTTTCGGCCAACGAATTTTAATTTTAAGTTTAATCAAATATCATATTCTGTAAATTAAATTAGGTCATTTCTCCCGCTATTTTAATTTATATTACAACTCAATTTATACCGACGGATTAAACGAACGGTAAGGGTGATGTTATTTACCACGAAGATTTTGATCCAGTCATCCAAAACATATAAAAAGGTGAGATAGATTAACAAGTGCAAACAAATCTGCACCATATATCCTATAGAAGTTCTTATCTCTCCACCGCAGGGACGTATTCGCACGAACTCACAACACAATTGTGTTATGAATTCGCAACACATTCATAACTTCACCGTTGTTCTAACATCAGAGACGAAAGTCGGCCATAGTGATCCGGGAATCCCGTGTGGAAGGGCTCTCGCTCAACGGATCAAAGGTACGTCGGGATAACGGTTGAAATTATAAAATCCTATTATATACGCTCATAACCACTTTATGCTTACGGGATTATGTTACAATATGTATGTTGTAGGTAACATCGTTTGGGTAAACAAGAAACCGGTTAATATTATAATTCTCGATGGTCCAAAACCTTAATTAAATTATATGGTATGTCTCACTAAAAGAAGAATCGTACGTTTCGTTACTGTGGCTTACATGTGCTATATTTAGCTCCCACTATTATTTTAATATTTATGTGGCCATTATTAACATTCTCACATGATAATGATTCTTAATTTCTTTCTTAATTTGGCTCAACTAGATAACCAAGGTTGAGAATCTTGAGCCGAAAGGACACCAAACAAGTGGATATCGATTAAATTGTATGCTTATATAAATCTAAATACACACGTTCATATTTATTTCCTTAGAAATTTTCTAACATATTTTCAATTTTAAAGGGCTATTTAAAAAAGTAAATTTGGTGATAACTGTAATAAATGAATAATATAATTAAAAATACAAAGTTTAGAACAAAAAAATAGTTTTTTTTAGATAAACCAATAAAGGAATGAGAAGTCTTCTTATAAAAATGGAAAAATAATGATCACATATCTAGAAAATTATTGTAAATAGTTTTATTAAATATATATATGTATGATTTTTAAGTCAGAAAATTTACAATTTATGTGAAATGTTAATATTGAAGTTTTTTTTCACGAGTTATAAATATTGTATACTTTTTTCTCAATCTATACAAGATCATTTTAAATTTTATTATGATTTTATGCATGCTTAAAACCTTCATCACCTTAGACCTAACTAATTTGTAATTTTTACATATTTTAGTATATGAACACGTGTTCTTAATTGCATTTTTTCCTTTAGTTTTCTCTATCTTAATTTGTAACTACTACTACATTACATTTTTTTTTTGCATGGTTTGTCGTTGTTGGCTATTTATCACATCTAATAAATTATCCTATCTTTCTTAGGTCTGTTTCGAATTCTTGAGCTTTTAGAGTCGAAGATATAACCGAAATTTATATAGTAGTTGAAACTGAAACTTATGATAAGTGAAATTAGTAGCGGATTGAACGAGTTTTTTTAAAACTTAATTGATATTTGGAAAATAGAATTTTATTATAAGAATATATATATATATATAATTACTTAAAAGAGTTTTTCTATCGTATAATCATATAATATTGATTTTATATCATTCCATACCTTTTATACGGCCTATAAACTCATTTCACATATAACTTATGAAATAAAAATAATATAAATTATGAGCAATTATCATGGAGATAATCTCCGAAAACTTGTGTTTTTAAATACGACATTTATATAACTTGTTTTTTCTATAAGCTTCATGAGCTCCGGAAACTACTAAAAACCAACCCTAGCTCCCAATTTGTTCTCAAATTTTGGCAATTTGAATTGAAATTTATGAAGGAAATGAAGAGGAAGAATTGAATATTATTGGAAAAATATTCATTTTGCGGATGTACATGGACACGTCACTAAAGGAGATGACATGGCCACTTGCTTTTCCACCTCCTTCTATATATTTAATTCAATAAATAAATAAGTATTCAATTAAAAAGGCGGAAAATGACCCACCCGCAAAGATAATTCTCGCATCGCGCCACCCAAGAAGGACAAAATTATTCCATTTCGCCTTTCGGCTATCTCCCTCTATAAAAAGAAACCCTAGAGCTATCAAAAACTTCCACTTCTTTCCAAGATTCGACCTCACAAATTCGATCCGATCATATTAGATACTAAGATGCAATCGGAGATGTTTCCTGGCGAATACTTGCAGCATCGATTCTTCGAGGATGAAATGATTGACGGAGGAGCTGGATTCTACGATTATCAGTATCCTGTGGCGGTGAATGATTACGACTTTCAAGCTCCGGCGAATATCTTAGGTGGCTTATGTGGAAGTTCATCTTCTTCTCCCTTGGATTTGCGCCGGAGATTCGAAACGACATCGTCTGGTGTGACGGAGACTTTTCCCGATGAAAAGACGCTTGCTGCGCTGAGGAATCACAAGGAGGCGGAGAAGCGGCGTAGGGAAAGGATTAACTCTCATCTTGATCGTTTGCGATCGCTTCTTCCTTGTAGTTCCAAGGTTTACTTCTTCTCCGCTTACTTATTTCATTGCATCAGTAGTTTCTTCTTTGTATTGGATTTAATATTTAGATCTCGCAATGAAATGTTTTCTAGTATTTGGTGAGCTTGTTCGTTTCAATTTCAGCGACAAATTACGAGATCCGTCATTCTGATCTTTCTATTTTGCTTTGTTGTCCTAATTTCATTCGACTGATGACCTAGGGTTTTGAGGCCAAATTGGGGATTATGTGTATGATCATTGTATGAATCCCTTTGTGATTCTGTGAATACGATAGTTAGTCAAAAAAAAGTTGCGGTGCATCATCTCTTTTGTTTTTTCTTCTTCGATCCTTTTCTGGAGTTAATTTCAATGCTGTGCGAAAGCTGAAAGCCTTTATTTTATTTCCATGCTTTCAAAAACACTAATCCTTTTCTTTCATTAAACTAATACAGACTGACAAAGCGACACTTCTAGCAAAAGTCGTTGAACGCGTGAAAGAACTAAACCACGAGGCATCGGAAATCATGAAAACTGATGGAATTAACAGACTCCTCATTCCCTCAGATAAAGACGAATTCTCCGTACATGCCGACATGGACTACAACAGGCTTGGCGAAGAAGACGGAGAAATGATCCTCAAAGCTTCATTATGTTGCGAGGACAGGTCAGATCTATTATCTGATCTCACTGAAGCTGTTAATTCCCTCCCTCTAAAGACGATACGAGCGGAAATGTCTACACTCGGCGGAAGAACTCGTAATATGTTGATTGTGAGCGGCGATAGATGCCGTGGTGATGAATATGCAGCGTTTCTTCACGATGCATTGAAGGGGATCGTGCAGAGATCAGGTTCGGGTGATCGCTTGAAACGACGTCGTAGGATGGAACCCCAACTTGTGTAAGTTCTACAGTGAATTCTCTATCTCAAATTCGTTCTTATCCATTGTTAACTATTTGAGTTTGATTTTTAAATAGTTGGCAATGGATGATTCTGAATGTTCTAGTGAGATTAAACTGATGCATGTTACTGTTGTTTCCCAGCTGTTTTTTTTAATCCTGGGCTAATTGTGTTTGAAAGTATGTTAAGGAATTGAGGTCGATTATGTAATGTAGATACTGATTTAGTTTCTTGTTAATTAAGACGTGGCTTAATTAAATTCACATGAGACAGTGTTGATTCGTGGCTGCAAATTTTGCAGCTCAATCCTGTGCCATGCATAAATGATAAATCCGATCATTTGACGTTTGAATATGTTATATGACTTAGATCGATGTCATCTTCTTGTACGTACGTATGTGTATGATGCATTTGACATGACGTTCAATTGGGCTGTGGATCCTCGAGAATATATATATATATATTAAAGAAATAATAAATTTGATTCACGAGTCAAATATCCCTTAGTATTTACTGTAACTATTTAAAATATAATCAAAAGCAAATATAAAATTGGTCGATGAATATACAAGATAAATATACCTTCTTAGCAATCACGTCTACAAATCTTTATAGTTGGTTAATATATTGAACGTTGATTTATCAATCAAACGGCTCTAAGATGTTCCTACTCCATACACATTAAGATGTTCTTACTTGAACCTGATCACATATATATATATATATATATATATAAATATCAATGCCAAGTATATTATTTTTTTTTAAATGAATTATTTAAAAAGTTTAACGTAAAATATAGTTAATATTTATAAGTTAAAAATTTACATTGAGGTAAAAAGTAGGCGGACAACAAGTTATGCCGCAAACTCTTTTTGAACAACAAACCCGGTCCTCCTAAACACTAATCTGAAGACCTATGAGATACAATATTACCACGCAAGACCACCCGTTGCACTCTCTTCTACATCTCGACGGCATTGAGCGCAAGAAAATCAAACGTATAAAACGCAAACTGAAGAAACACGTGTTGGATTTTGATGCAAACTCTTTCATACTTAGCCATCTTTGTAGATGCCGCATTGAGGGCCGTCTTACTCACCACAAAAGACCCGTTACCCAAAACTAGAGGAGAGACTCCCGTCAAATCAATACAAGCATGTTTTCAAACCACTAATCAAAACACTAACACATCGGCCGGCGTCAACGTAGACCTTCCTTCACGCGGATCAATCAAGAAGGACACATGCACCTCCTTCTTGGCCGAAATCTCTCCTCACTTAAACACGTCACATAAAACATCACGAACCAGATCATGCTTATATTTAAAGTCGGGTAGTTCTTTACAATGAACCACGTGCTCCCTAAAAACATCCAAAACCATCCGACAATTAGGCATAGGAAAAATCACATCAGATGGGAACTAATGAGTCATAAGGTGATATTTGAGGATCGTGCGATACTCAACAAAAGACATATTGTCCAAGTAAATAATCTTGATTATGCGATGACTACAAACACTTAAAAACCGTTTTATGTCTAAGGGGTAGATCAAAAGTTGTTTCCATTGTCTGCATTGTCTTACCGAAAAGAGCATTCACCAAAGCATGTTGGGCTTTATGGAGGACGATTCTTGATGCTAAAACCAAAAAAATCGAAACTAGGAATAGAAACTTGAAGATTGTTCAACGCTCCAAAAAACTTGAAGAGAATATCAACAGCTCCACTATCCCGCAAATTGTGGTCTTGAAAGGTCCAAGACTAGGTCATAAAAGCCACAAAGGTAAAATAAGAATTCTCCAAAGCATAATATAAATCAAGGCCCCCAAAACCGAATAGCTAAAGAAACAAAAGTCGCCACTGAAGATCGCCAAAAAAAGGACTCCTATAAGTCACATATCCTCGACCGATCCACGGAGCCTAGCATTAAAAAGCAGTTGCACACTCCCCATGTTCCGGTAGACAAGCCCTTAGGCAAAAAAATATCTTAGTAATACCCATACAAGAACAAAGCAAAAGAAGCTCACTTTGTAGGTCCCTCAACTGTGGAAAATGGTGCATCAACTCAATCGTCTTAACAACTCTTTTCATGACTAGCTCTCTAACAAACCCGTCGTCTTTACTCACTGCCCCACCCAACAAGTTAACATCCAAAGACGGCCTCGCAATGTCATGAGGGAATAATCCTTCTCTAAGCTCCGACCCATCGCACAAAGACCAAAAGAGCTTAGGCTTGCAAACATCCAGCTCGAGGCCAAAACTCGGGCCAACCTCTCGAAAGATAGCAAACGCTCTATCCATTTCCTCTGACCGGCCAATAATGGTACTAGCATCAAGATACCAAGCATGAAAAAGAGGCTTACATTTGTCTATGATCCTATGAAGAAGTGGGAGCAAGACAAGGAAAAAAAAAGAAGCGGTCCTAGAGGGTCTTCTGCACACCGGTGGCCGACCAAATAAATTCATTACCCACATACAAACGGGCACCCTAATCATACAATAAATCAACCATACAGAGATAGAATAGCCAAAGAACCACTATATATCAACATAGCTAGAGAACCATTAGAGTGACACTCACTCAAAACCCTGTTAACACTATGTAAAATAGCCTCTGCACCACCTAGAATACCAACTCCAAACTATAAATCTCCACGGTATTCTCTCATATATTTACTCACACCCTTCATGGCTACTTTGGACACTAACCGCCTCTATATAGTATCAATTGTCAACCGCTTCAACTTTCAACTAGTTTCACACTACAATGAGTCGAACCTTATTGTTAGGCTTCAGCAGCGGCGGTGCCGAAGAATCAAACTCAGCCAAACTCAGCGGACACTTACCTCCCAACCACAAACTAATCACTGATGAAAGCACTCTCAAAAGATCCGTCTGAAAGCTTACGAAGACATTGCTTGATATTGGTGTTTCTCTCCAAACCATCTTCATTCCTTGAGTCACCGTCAACCCTTACAATAGGTATATGCTCTGCACAGTCTCACAACACTTGCACAAGTCTGGAAGCACAATCATCCTCTCCCCAAGTAGACAAGGCCTGCAAATTAAATCCACTAATGTTGGAATAACGACTTTCTACCTCCTGATCTTTTGTCTCGCCTACTCATAGGCATAAACACCTACAACGTGCAAAACAACCTAAATCAAGTAGCCACACAACTGGGCTCAACGGCCACCTTCAGAAGAGCACCTAACAATGCTTGAGAGAATTCTAAATGAATACTATGAGGGGTGCTTTTCACAGTAGTGATAGGAACACGCATAACCCTTTCCAACAAACTAGCATCAAACACCAAACCCCCACCATCAACTACAATCTTCTCACCAGCAATCAACTCCGAGATATCCATAACCGGCCTCAAAATACCCACAACATATCCACCATCCTCACCAAAAGAAAAAACAAAACCATTAGGATGACGACACTCACGAGTCAAAGCATGAAGACCCATACACCGGCTACACAACCACATCTTGAGGACGGTCAGAACCTCCACAAATGCCACAAAAACATAAAGGTCATACTCAAGGATGCCCTGAACCTTATTCTTGCGCTCAACCGCAAAAAAGTGTTGTCCTTTCAAATGACTACCCAAACAAGATAAACCTCTATTTCTCTCTCTACCACCACCATCACACCTATGAAAGGAACTCATCTAACAACGGAGAAAGTCATGACCCCTATTCTCCATCTTCAACAACAAATTTCTCTTCAGGATAAACAACCAAACAACTTGTTGTTTTTTTTGTTGCTTTCCTCTTTTTTTTAGTCCCAAAATAAAAATTACAGATTAGGGTTTCCCTTCTTCCTGCTGAAGGAGGCCGGCGGCCAAGAACCCCCAGCTAGGGTTCACCGAGTTGAGGCCAGGAACCAACGTCAAGTTGAGGCGGCTGCTGAAGGTGAGTTGAGACGGATTGGAATCAAATCCGGGCTGAGCCAAGTTTTGGTCGGCGCCGAGGAGTATATTGGGGTTGCAATGTGTACAAACCAAACTTTTCAAACTTTTGAACAAAATTTGGGGGCGTTTGCGAGGACATATTTGTGAAGCTTACCAAACTTATAAAGTTTACATGAAAAAAAGAAGAAGAAGAAATAATAAGATCGAAGTGGGCGTTTGAGAGCAAACGTTTACGAAGATTATGATAGCTTATTGTAGTTTATATTGTTTTATTTTCCTACACTACGTGAAGGAGTTTAGGTAGCTTATTGAATAATATATTACAAATATAACTCTATAAAAATAATAGTAAATCCTATAAGTAATATTACACGAATATCATTTACAATAAACTTCTTTATCCAAACACACATCAAGCTTATCAAAATTTTTTAAAGTTGTTTCAGTCACTACCAATTTTACCTATCAGTAATTTCACCTTCAGTTACAATAAGCACATAGTTCCCAAAAAAACCCCTCGATCATCACATTCTAAAATAAGATAAAAAGTGTTAATTAAAAGCGAATTGGATGAGGAACTATACGCTTAAGATTTAAATAAAAAGTTTAAAATAGTTTGACAAATTTTGGGTTAAGAGAACAAAAACTTGAACGCCAACTTCCAATATAGTGATGTCAACGGGACGGATTCGATTCAAAGACTACATATTCATCCTCATTACCGTTAAGCATAATGCTCTCACCCCTTTCTAATCCCCACTCAAGAATTAATGGTTTTAGCCATATCCATGGGAACCCGTCTCTACCTAGCTTTCCCCATTTATTGTTCTATTGGTTTTTTTGTGAGTTTTTGTTAATTTTCCATTTATAATTTCACGTGAATTAAATATAGGAATATTTTTTATAAATAATATATTTAACTTAAAATAAAAATAGTAACCCAATTTAATTAAAATACAATCATAAAAGTATCGTAAAAAATATTTATAAATTATATTAAAAAAAAATAGTAATCACCATTCATTTTCCCATTCCTCTACTTATCGGGATTCCCGTGTTAATTTCCAACGGGACCGGGACAAAGATTGGGGCGAAACCTCTAACATCATCCCATCCCATGGGGGAAATGACGTTCATCTCCATCACCGTTTCTCATCGCAATTTATTTTTCCCATCTCCGTCCCCTTGACGACAATTCTCATCGGGAATTTCCCGCTCCATTGACACCCATAGTACACTAACTGAAATTATGGAAATTTTGAATAATGTTTCCTTTACTTCAAACTTTTCAGATTATATTGAAAAGCTTTTTTTGAAGTTTCTGGATGATCTATAAAAGTTGATAATTTTCCGGATCACTCTTATATTGTCCATAAGTTAACACTTATTAACATTTTAATGGAATAAAAAAAAGTTATTGATCCATAAAATTATCTATTTATTTAAAACAACTATTACCAATAATTAGTAAATTATTATTATTTTTCCTTAAAATTTGAATTTATGGATAGTATAATAGCATATTCGATAATTTATCAAGTTCAAGTATACCATTAAAAAAAATATAACACCTGATATTATTTTAAAAATTTTAAAAATATACGAATATCCTTTGAAATCTATATACTCTACTAAATCAATATACATTAACGCTTACGTGGCGCGCTGTTGAGTAGTATTTTGAAATGGACCTCTCACAATTAACACCAATAAATCTTTTTTTTAAATCTTATTTTTGTTTTTCTTCCCACCTATTTTAGAAGATCTTAAAACGTTAAATATTTTCAGGATTTTGTTATCCCACGATCTTAAAACGTTAAATATTTCCAGGATTTTGCTATCCCACATCGATTATTAAGTAAGTCTGATAGTTTGAACGCTCACGTGACGTGTTGTGGGAACAATATTTTGAGATGGAGCTCTCACATTTAACGCTAATAAATCTTTTTTTATATCCGTTAATTAATTTGTTTTTTTCTTCCCTCCGATTTTAGAAGATCTTCTTGGAATGTTAAATATTTTCAGGATTTTTCTATCCTACATCGATTATTCAATAAGTCCGATAGTTTGAAATTTTGTATAAATAGAGGGAGAGTTTGAATTTATATACCCTACTAAAGCAACATACATTAACGTTGACGTTGCGTGTTGTGGGAGTATTATTTTGAAATGGAGCTCTCACAATTGACGCCGATATTATTTTTAAATCCGTTAATTTTATTTTTCTCCTCATCGATTTTAGAAGATTTTCTTGGAACGTTAAATATTTTCAGGATTTTGCTATCCCACATCGATTATTCAGTAAGTTTGATAGTTTGAATTTTTGTATAAATAGAGGGAGAGTTTGAATCTATATACTGACATGGCGCCCTGTGAGAACAATATCTTGAAACGGAGTTCTCACAATTAACGTCAATAAATCTTTTTTTTAAAATCTTTTTTTTTGAATTTTTTTTTTCTCTCCACCGATTTTAGAAGATCTTCTTGTAACGTTAAATATTTTAAGGATTTTGCTATCCCACATTGATTATTCAATAAGTTTGATAGTTTGAAATTTTGTATAAATAGAGGAATAGTTTGAAGTTATGTACTCTACTAAAATAGTATACATTAACGGTGACGTGGTGCGCTGTGTGAGCAATATACATTTATTAGCCTTTTGGCTAAATTTAAGTATAATTTTTATTAAAATCGGCTGAATATCCGTTTTGTGGGTAATTGACTTATTGTTTTGTGGGTCGTTGACCTATTGTTTTGTGGATAGTTGACCTAGAATTTTGTCATTTGTGAACCTACTATTTTGTAGTCGTTGACCTAATATTTTAACATGCATATACGTTCAACAAAAAAGAAAATTACACATATAACAAATTACTCTCGTATTAAAATCTATCTCTATATATATATATATATTAAAATATCTGAAGAAGACTCGGACACTAAACTAGTTTTCGTTAGGGTTAAAACAGGTTATATCGTTAACCCATATTCTTACGATAATTCTTGAGTGTGAAGATCAATGAATCTTTCAATATTTTTTGGGTGTGAAAATCTTTCAATATTTAGGCCTCGTCAATATCAATTAACTTATAAATAATCTAAATTTTCATCTATTGTGAGAAAAATAACATCAATCGCTCTCTTACTCAAAATCCAAATTTTAGAATACATAAAGATAGCACGGTTGATATTATTTCGATAACACATTGATTCAAATTTAATATCTTCTAAACATAACAAAAAAATATAACAAATTGATACTCATATTTGAATATACTAAACACATATCCCAATTTTAGGATAATGCATTTGTTATCTTTTAACGGTTTTGACTCTCTTTTTTGTTTATTTTTAAACATTAGTTATATTGTGATGAGATTATATAAATTGTTATTATGGGTTATTGCAAAATTCAATGTCTTTTCAGTTAAGTATAATACACTCTTATATGTTCGTCTGTAATCGTAAAATTTTAAAATATAAACAACAATAGATTAAGCAATAATGGTCTTGTCTAATCTAGTCTCGATTCAATTGGAATAGGACCCGTCAAACTTTATTTAAAAAATAGAAGGTCCGTCCCGATCCCATTTCATCTAAATATATTCAATTTTATTATATCTACTGTAAAATTAATGCTACATGTACTTCCTTTTTTCTTTTGCACTTAATTTATCCTTAAATTTTCATGTCCTTATGGATCTTACTATTGGATTAGCCGTTTTATTAAAAAAATGTCGTCACATACTCACAGTTGTGACGAACCAACGACTTATCACTTGTTAGCTCTTTATTAATGTATCATTAATAAATACGGTTTGGTTCTCGGCCAACTCTGTTTCTTCCCCATATGAAAAGGCGTTTTGGGCCGTCTGCCCGAAAAATGGATGTGTATAACAAATCATATAATATCGACGGGTCGCTGAGTCCGTCCCGGACAAGTACGAGCAAGGGTAAAAGCCCGATTTGGCCTAATTCTTTTTTATTATTATTTGTATATTATAAATATGTAAAACATATTGAACCATATTTTACTTCTAAAATAGAAATAAATTTTGATACGGTATGGCAAATATATTAGGTGTGAATTCATCCGGAAAAAGTGACAAATGTTATTAAAAAATCCGGTCCGAGTCCGGTTTTACTCAAGTCCATACGAGATGACGGAGATTATTATATTCTATTTACAATACTACCCCTGTGAATTTACGTGTGAGTGACTAGGAATGGAGAAGATTACGTGTCAAAATGAGGGGTAAATGGGACCCAGTGAGCAGGGGTTAGGCTTTAGGGTAAACCGGAGAGCCGACAAAGAAAGTAAAGATGTCCGGAGAACGTGAGGTATGGAGCTGACAGCGTTGCCGGGTAGTAGGCGTGCCGCTTGTCTCCGCCGCTCCACCTCTCCGTACTGTGGAGGAGCAGATAATAGAGTGCGACGCGCAGCGCATAGTCCAATGTGCCCTCCTCTGTGTAATCATTTCGGTCCACCTTTTCTCCTTCCCCACGCCCTCTCTTTTTTACCCTTTCCACCCTTTTTACTTCTCTCTTTCTATCTATTTACCGCCCTTCAATGATAATTTAAAGGAGATTAGGAATTTAGGATCCATTTAGAGGCCTAATTCAGTGATTTATAGGGGGGAAAAAAAAAAACTAGAAATTCAACGTTTGTAAAAACAAATTTACATGAAGGTTAATATAACTTGTAATTTTTTCATTTCATAACCTATAAGAAATTATATTTAATATAAAAAGTAAATATGTTATGTTATTTTACACCATCATTATCTTTATTAAGATTTTTTTTTATAAAGAAAAGCGGTTTGAAGCACTAGACGACATGCCGTCTAGTCGGTCGAAAGGCCGAAAAAGATCGGCAGACGGACTAACCGTCATGAAGAACAACATTAAAAGAAAAAGAAACACACAAAAATAAATCATGAAGTCCCTCCAACAGAGAAATCTTCGAGGGAAAATAGGACGATACAATCCAACAGAAGCGGTGAGAACAAAGTTCGTCTTTGAAGAGAGTACACATGTAGAAAGCATGAAAAATAATTGTGGACACCTTAGATTTGGGCTTGCAACAGAGCCTTCGGGAATCGATCACAAATACACACCCCCTCCTAGACAAACCACTCAAGACGCCACCTAAGACAACATCAAACTAAGAAGACGAAAATGAAAAACATGAAAATTTGACATATAAGAATGTGTAACTTTGATCGATAAAAGAACATAGGTTTATAAGGATGAAATTGTTCAGAAGGAATGTTGTTAAAACATTGTTATAAGAATTGTTTTTGTTTTATATTTTTCAAAAAAATCCAAACACACCGGTATTTTATTTATTATTTTTGTTTTCTAATTAAGAAAGAACACTTAATATGCCATGATAATGATAAGGCCTAGTAAAAAAAGGTGGAATGAAAGGCCCATTAAACATCGTTGTAGTTGGTAAGGAGTGATTATAGTTTTTGTTTTTTATTGTAGAAATATTATTACCTTTTGTTTTTTATAGGCTTAACAAAATGTAGCCCAGGTTAAATTATTTTTATAAATTAATTTGTCATCATCCTTCTACAGAAAGGAAAGAGAAACTCTAGGTTTCACGCAGATAGTAGCCGCCAGAGGAGAGAAAGCAACACAACAAGCTTGGAAAACAACCATCAATCAAGAGCGATCGAGGTAAGGATTTTGTGAGGGCTAAAAAGCCATAGTCAGACAGGAAACGCCGTGGTCTTCCCGATCTCTGGTCTTCCCGATCTCACTGGGTTGTGAAAGGAGTTGATTTTTGTTTGTTTGATTGGGAGAATAGTAGGGAAGTTTATTGATTATTTTATTCATACGTTGATTTAATTTTTAATTGAGGGATTTTCTCATTGAAATCCCTTTTAATTTGTTAGATCTCATGTTTTAGGGAGGTCATCCCTTAAACAAAAAAAAATACTTGTTTTTAATTGAGGGGTTTTCTCTTGAAGGAGTTGATTTTTGTCTGTTTGCTTTTTGCAAGTCATGAGAATGTGCAAAAAATTGCAAGATTTGGAGAGAAGGACAGAAGAAGAATTTGAGGAGCAGCTTGTTGAGTGTCATTTCAACAAACAAAAGAAGAACCCGATTTTTGTTCTAGCAAGGAGAAGGTTATATATTGTCGGAGAAAGATGGTGGCTCTCACAGCGGAGATGGATTTCGCCGGAGTTGGAACCGCCAATCGGCTATAGAGGATTTTTTCGCTAATTTTACACCCCTATAAATTCCTATCAATAATGATAGAAACTCACAGGATAGTAAAACTCACGGTATGCTTTAAATTTATAAAACTCGCAATAAATATTCAATCGCAGCGAACCCAGAGTGTATGGATCAATTGCAGGATGATCAAGTATTCCAAGGTCGAACACAAGGACTGGGTGGATTAATTCGAAGCAATGATTATAGATAGTATAAATCTAGAATAAGAAAGGGATTGAAAAAGATAAGGGAAAGAAAGTCAAAAATGTTTTAAAAGAGGTTTTTGGCGTTCACAATTGAATGTCACTTGCAATTGAAAACAATTTTTCATAAAAGCGAAATAAAAGAAAAGATAATAAAACTAAAGGAAAGAAAATGAATTTCAAGGGTTCAAGATCATTGTTTATACATATGGACTCAAGAAAACTCATAAGACATCTATGACTGGCAAGCATAGGGATGAACATTTATAAGTTGATGGTCTATTACCGGGTAAGTCTCAAGACCATCTAGTTCCAAACCCAACTACCTATCACCGGGTAAGTCTCAAGGTAAAGAGGTATGAAGTTCTAAACAAACCAGACTACAAACTAAGGATAAGGTAAACCTTTACCGGGTAAGTCTCAAGAATTACCTAACTTAGCAGGGAATCAAGGCACATTCAACCAATAAAGGATAAACCTTTATTACATATGGTCAATTTTCTAAGGTATCTAAGAAGGGATATCACCGGGTAAGTCTCAATTCCAACTTAGGTTACTAGGTAGAAGGATTCTAACTAGGTTCAACTCCAAACTAACCACCAGATGTTCAAGGCTAAACAAACCAAACATAAACTCAAACTATTTCATCATAATCCAAGGCATAAACAAATCCCTGTCAACCTTGGAACCAAAAGAATCTAGCCAATAACAATCATATCAAAGACAAATAAAGAAATAAAAAAAGGAATAAAAAGAACTCAACTTCAATGGATGAAAACTCAATCTTGTCAAATCTTAAATCCAAAATCTCTTCCAAACAAATCTGAATGCAAAAGTGTTGAACTTTAATCTAAACAAATCCAAACTATGAAGAACAAAGGTAAAGAAGAAGAAGGAAGGGAAGGAGACGGTTCCCTCCTCTAGGGCTAACTTTGGGCGACTCCCAACACACCTTGGTATGAATTCAAGACTTCCTTTTATACATAAAACCTAGCTAAAAGACATTGGGCCCAAAAGAAAACAACCCGTAAATAAAATATAACGCTCAGGGAAGGATCTCGGCCGAGATTTCGACTTCGTCTTCAGCGTCATGGGCATCTCGGTCGACCCCACCGAGATGGAGGCCGAGATTTTACAACAGTAGCTTCTAACTCAACCAAGATCATGGATTTCGGTCCGAGATCAAGGGATCTCGCCCGAGATTAGACAAATCTCGGTCAGGTCATATCGAGAACAAGGCCGAGATGGTTCATGGTCGTTCCTTCATGCCTTTAGCTTGATTCCTAGCCCTTTCCCGTGCACGTATGCTCGCTCCAATGCATCCACTTCGAGGCTTGATCCTCAAATACGTCGTTTTAGCTCCATAATGTGCCAAATTATCTACAAAGTCACAAATACTGTGTGTAGACATCTATTATTGCAAAGTAGAACTAAACAAGCATAAATGGCACAAACTAAGGCTAAAACATGAATGCGGAAAAGGGAAATCTAACTATATGCATGAGTACAACAGGACGATAAATCATGTTATCAAAATACCCCATACTTATATTTGCTTGTGCTCAAGCAAGAAGAAAAATCCAAGATAGGATAACATGAATTATCTATACAAAACAAAAACAAAAACGTGTAGTGCTTCTAAATATGATCACCCTCAATAGTGCAGTTTCATAGCCAAAGATATATTTCAATTAAGGTCAAATGAAATAGGCATAAAAAGGATAATCATACTTTACAAGAATTTCATGTTCATCATCAAAACTACTATCGCCTAATAATCATGAGAAATTCAAGTCTAAGCGTGACAAGTCAAATACATGTGTACATAGATCAACAAGACTTAGCAAATAAAAGGTCAACAAACGTGATAAGGGTAGGATGTTCTTTAGGTCATGTGGTGCTAATCCGGAAAGAAGAAACAACACACTTCATCTTTTCAATTCAACATTCCACCACCCTTGCATAAATTTTCCTTCTTTTTTTTCTTTTTTTTTTTTCTTTCTTTTTCTTTTTCTTTTCTTTTCTTTTCTTTCTTTTCTTTTTCTTTTTCTTGAGTGAAAGACATTGGTGCACGGTAGCTGACACCTTGGTGTTCAGTTTCGTTCATGTACCTCACACCGGATGCACATACCAAATCACTCGTTAGGATGTTTAGCTAATCAGACTTTGGCAAGATACAAAAACCCGACTATGTGAATGGTACCGAGCAACTCATCTTTCATAACCAACAATCCCCTAAAATATTTGCTTTTCACATTACATCACACACATCATTCATACTTCTTCACAACACATTTAAGCATACACCTTCAAACTAAACATTCCTATTCCCGGATAGGAGACAATGAATTTCATGTTTGAGGGGCTAAGCATGATAAAGATAGAAGAAGAATGAAGTCGAATTGCCTAAATCATCCTTATGAAATGTATAAGAACTTATCGTGAAGCTTCAATTATCCAAACTCAATCCAACTAGACAAGGCAATTTTCATAATTCACATAAAATTCAAGCAAAGTATTCAAATTTCAAATATGCCATAAATCGAATTGAGCTCAAAATACTATATCAAAGGCTAATTCACTTACACAATATCATCATAGGGGTCATGTCATTACTAGAAGCACAAATTTTTTTTTATATGCATGCTAAAATAAAACATGTGACTAGAAAATCAAACTATCTAAATGCAATGCAATGAAAGGAAACATGCTAAAAGGATTGCAAGTATCATACCCCATACTTAAAACTCACATTGTCCTCAATGTGACGAATAAATAGAAGTGAAAAAGAATACTTACAATGTAAAAAACATTGACACGGATCATCCATGTGGAAGTGGTAGTGAGAACAAGCGGCTGTGCAAACTCCTTCAAGCATCTCTTCGTTTATTTATTACCTAAGACCTACAAAGACAAAATATACCTAAACGCACATAAATGCAAAAGCAAATAAGCAAAAAGAAAAACAAAAGCAAGAAAGGAAAAGACTAATACCTCGGGTTGCCTCCCGAGAAGCGCTTGGTTTAAGGTCTTTAGTCAGGCCTAATTCTGTGGTTGTCTTAGCTCACTTCAAAAACCTTGGACTGCTCATCCAATCCTTGCAACCACTTTTCACAAGACCCATAAAATTTCTTCTTGAAGACTCTCTTCATGTCCCGATGAAAGATAGAAACTCTCCCCAACACTTGTGGATGGTATGAGATAGTAACCTTGTGGGTTACCCCATACTTAAATGATAGCAGCTTGCGATGAGGGAGAAGCTTTATTCTAACCTTGGGAGGTTCTTTTGGCAATGCCTTCCAGCTTTTAGGCGCACCTCGAGTAGGATGGAAGACTTCGGGATGAATTTCAACAGATCTCGGGCACCTCTGGATGAGATCTCGGCTGAGATGAGTATAGATAAGGCCGAGATTTTTCTTCTGCTTTGGGATCTCGGTTGGCATCTCGGCCAAGATGGATGTGATCTCGGGCCGAGATTCAACCCTCTGTTGAGAATTCTCGGCCGAGATAGGTATGATCTCGGGCGAGAATTTCCGAGTCATCTGGTCAAACCTCTTCCTTGGGAGATAAGCTTTTTATAGACTCGTTAATCCTCTCATTCATATCTTTGTACCATGATTCCTCTTGTAAATTTCTTATATATCTCTGGTACTTCAGTTCATCCTCTAGATAACGGATTTGCTCCAAGCTTTCTTCACTTTTTCCCTGTAGGTTGACCAACTATATCTCATATTCCAGGTCCTGCTCTAGATAATCAATCTGCTTCAAGGTTTCCTTCAGCTCATCAAATTTTTTTTGATGCCATTGTGTTGAACCTGGGAACACAAAGACAAAAGGGAAACCGAGATCAAAAGTAACAAGAAAGATCTACACTATAAATAATCAAACCACGCAAATAAATCTGAATCAATCCCCGACAACGGCGCCAAAAACTTGTTCGCTAATTTTACACCCCTACAAATCCCTATCAATAATGATAGAAACTCACAGGATAGTAAAACTCACAGTATGCTTTAAATTTATAAAACTCGCAATAAATACTCAATCGCAGCGAACCCATAGTGTGGATCAATTGCAGGATGAGCAAGTATTCCAAGGTCGAACATAAGGATTGGGTGGATCAATTCGCATTAATGATTATAGATAGTATAAATCTAGAATAAGAAAGGGAATGGAAAAGATAAGGGAAAGAAAGTCAAAAAGGTTTTAAAAGAGGTTTTTGGCTTTCACAATTGAATGTCACCTTCAATTGAAAACAATTTTATAAAAGCGAAATAAAAGAAAAGATAATCAAATTAAAGGAAAGAAAATGGATTCCAAGGGTTCAAGATCATTGTTTATACATACGGACTCAAGAAAACTCATAAGGCATCTATGACGGGCAAGCACACGGATGAACATTTCTAAGTTGATGGTCTATTACCGGGTAAGTCTCAAGGTAAAGAAGTATGAAGTTCTAAACAAACCAGACTACAAACTAAGGATAAGGTAAACCTTTACCGGGTAAGTCTAAGGAATTACCTAACTTAGCAGGGAATCAAGGCACATTCAACCAATAAATGATAAACTTTTATTACCTATGGTCAATTTTCTAAGGTATCTAAGAAGGGATATCACCGGGTAAGTCTCAATTCCAACTTAGGTTACTAGGTAGAAGGATTCTAACTAGGTTCAAGTCCAAACTAACCACCAGGATTTCAAGGCTAAACAAACCAAACATAAACTCAAACTATTCCATCATAATCCAAGGCATAAACAAATCCCTGTCAACCTTGGAACCACAAGATTCTAGCCAATAACAATCATATCAAAGACAAATAAAGAAAAAACAAAAGGAATAAAAATAACTCAACTTCAATGGATGAAAACCTTCAATCTTGTCAAATCTCAAATCCAAAATCTCTTCTAAACAAATCTGAATGCGAAAGTGTTGAACTTAAACTAAACAGATCCAAACTATGAAGAACAAAGGTGAAGAGGAAAGAAGGGAAGGAGACGCCTCCCCCCTCTAGGGTTAACTCTGGGCGACTCCCAACACACCTTGGAATGAATCCAAGACTTCTTTTTATACATAAAACCTAGCTAAAAGACATTAGGCCCGAAAGGAAACAGTCCGTAAATCAAATATAACGCTCAGGGAAGGATCTCGGTCAAAGATCTCGACCGAGATAGTCATCGTCGGGCCGAGATTTTGACTTCGTCTTTAGCGTCATGGGCATCTCGGTCGGGTCGACCGAGATTGAGGCCGAGATTTTACAATAGTAGCTTCCAACTCAACCAAGACCATGGATATCGGTCCGAGATCAAGGTATCTCGGCCGAGATTAGACAAATCTCGGTCAGGTCAGACCGAGATCAAGGCCGAGATGGCTCATGGTCGTTCATTCATGTCTTTAGCTTGGTTCCTAGCCCTTTCCTGTGCACGTATGCTCGCTCCAATGTATCTACTTCGAGGCTTGATACTCAAATACGTCGTTTTAGCTCCATAATGTGTCAAATCACCTACAAAACCACAAATAGTGTGTGTAGACATCTATTCTTGGAAAGTAGTACTAAACAAGCATAAATGACACAAACTAAGGCTAAAACATGAATGCGGAAAAGGGAAATCTAACTATATGTATGAGTACAACAGGTCGATAAATCATGTTATCAGGATTTGTCTAAAAAAACAAAAAGAAATGAGGGATCACCTTAGCGGTTTCTAACCATGGAAGATGGATTGAGGTTGAGAGTTTGCCTCAAAAGCTATGAGGAGTTACCTCAAGAAGATGTACAAAGGAGAGATTTTTAGAAAGCTTCTTCTTATTTTTTCCTCTTAAAATATTCTTTATTAAGATTTGTTCTCACAAATACATATTAAATCTATATATCTATATACTTTACTAAAACATCCGTCGGAATGTTGACGTGACGCTCTCAAAATTTTTCTACCAATAAATCTTTCATTAAATTATTAAATAAATCATAAAATCTTTTTAACTAAAACATCTACCTAAACTTCTCCTATATGTTTAAACAATATCTAATTTTTAATTTTGAAATATCAAAATCTACTATATCAATAATATCTATCGACTTCTATTGTACGTTAGCTGACGATAAAACCTAAACTTCTCTTGTACGTTAAAATTCTCACACTATATATACAAATCATGTCTTATCGTCTTCTATTCAATTTATGTTTTCCTATTACACAAAACTAGGACCGGGCCTAATACATAAGCCTAGGCCCGGGCCCATTACACAAGCCTATGACCGGACCCAATACACAAACCTATGACTAGACCCATTACACAATAGGACCGTTACAGAAGCATAGGACCGGGGCAATTACACAAGCATAGGACCGGGACAATTACACAAGCCTAGGACCGGGCCCATTACACAAGTATAGGACCGGACACAATAAACAAGCCTAGGACCGGGAACAATACAAAATATTAATAAATCTTGTAGTTATTGGGTTCCGAATTCTTGATGAGAGGTCCTCCCTCACACCCTTAATACCAACTGGACTAATTGAATTTGTGTATTACATTATTGTATTTTGTAATGCTATACTTAAAACCGAATATTAATACACAATTTCAAATACACACTTCCGTCGTTTACAAAAGTTCATTGTTTATACAAGGTCGAGTTACACAAGTCTAAGCCCAATCGAGTTACACAAGCCCAATCGAGTCCAAGCTCAATCGAGATACACAAGTCCAAGGTTCATCGATTTTGCACAAGTCCGAGGTCCGACGAGTTACACATGTTCAACGTCTGTCGAGTTACAGAAGTTCAATGTACGTCGAGTTTCTATTAAAGTGAACTCATGGAAAGTATATCACTAGTAAATCCAAACTTGATTATGTAGTTGTGAATTACTTATATTGGTTAGCTATGCCTAAATATGTACAGCCTTGGAGCAAAGACACCATGGATACTTGAATAGACTCGACTCCGTCGTTTCTCATGGAATTGAATGAGATCACTTTACTAGAAACTCCATTTTTAGCATGCATATTAAGCATTGAATTCAACGAAACTAAGCCGCGTGAAGGCATTGAATCAATCATTAAACAAGCTGAATCAACAACACCGAACTTGTTGTACATGTTAATAATAGAATTAGAGATCTTAATGTTCTATTTTCCTTGTCTTGATGGTGAAACCATGAATTGATTTGCCTTGGAAGAATTCACCGGTATCAGTACAAACAAAAACAAGAGATATGAGGGTGGCGTTATTAGGATCCATGACAATACTATCCCTCCTCATTCGACCAAAGACACCCAAGCAATCGTTTAATTGCCCTTTTCTTGAGAAGGTTAAGATAAGAGAGTTCCAAGACACCAGATCTTTGTAAGGAATTTTGTCGAACAATTTAAAGACGTCTTCTTCCAAACACAATATGTCATAGCCCGAAACCAAGCGATCACCAATAAATCCCTCATTGATAAAACGAGACTTGGTCACGTGAGCATGAACCGCCCTGCAAACTAACAACGAGAAGCTAGAATCTAGCGCCATAAATAAGGTGCCGAGAGGTGGAATCGCTTTGCAAAAGCCACGGGAGAATGGGATTTGGCATTGGACGGGGAGCAATTTGGACATAGACATATTGTGGAAATCAAACAATATGACGACTGCACGGACTTGAGAGTACTAGAAATGGACAGTCAAAATGAATAGTATATTTTGTACCTAACCAACTTAAGTATTGCCTTATCAAACGTAAATAGCTTCATTAACGATTTATAATAGCGGTTCAGTTTGATCCCTAAAAGCACATGCGGAATTGAACTATACAATGGGATGCTAATGAGATACTTGAAGGTTTCGAGTGCTTACCTCGGATTGACTCGGTAGAATTCGGCATGGTATATTACAAGCATATAATGGTTCTTTCTGCATAAACGAATGACGGAGGCGACATGTGGGAAGAGGATATGGTTAGGCGGCTAGTATACTAATTGGGGATATTTGTTGATGAAGATGATTGCGGGAGTGGAATTAGGGTTATACTAAGAACGAAGATAGGATATTTGATGTTGGAAAGAGTATGAATCGGAAACTATACAGAAGAGAATGTTGTGGATTGAGGTGTGTTAAAGGAGGTTGATGATTGAGATCGGAGATGGAGGATTGTAAAGAGGGGCGAGATGAAGAGGATAAGGAGGTGTTTCAAGTGAAGTCACATTCTACTGAGAAGATTTACGAGGAAACCCAATGTGAAATCTGACAATCGAAGAGATTTTACAGGGTTTAATTTTTTTTCCTTTTGCCCCTTATATTCATTATTTTTTTTGAATTAAAAGTTTATCAAAACTTAACAACGACCTCTTTTGTATCACCTATATAAAAAGGTTCTACTAACTCATTCTTTTCAAACTCTAATGTAATCAAATGGAAATTAAATCTAGGTTTTTCCTCTTGGTGCCCTCAAGGTTTGGACTTATCCTCTTGGTATCCATCAAGTTTCAAAAATCCTCTTGGTACCCTCATGGTTTTATTTGTTTCCTCTTTATACCCATTCATTATATATTACATTAAAAATTCATTATAAAAAAATTAAAAAATCAAAAAAATAATTTTAAAACTAATTTTGACCACATTAAATATTAAACTAATAAACTTATAATAGAATTATATTTTTTATATTTTTTAATTAAAAAAGTAAATGAAAGATAAATTTATTTTTTTAATGAAAATAAAAAATTATTATTTTTTATTTCCTTTTTAAAATAAAATATATAAAATTAAATTAAAAAAATTAAAATTTTGTTTAAGAGTCTAGAAATTTAAAATTATTGTTAATTTTTTTGAAGTTCTATAATTATTTTAAATTGAAAATTTTATTTTATTTTATATTTCTAGTTTTTTAGTTTACAGACTCTTAAATTTTTTTTAAAAAATAAAATAAAATTTCGAATTAAAATGATATAAATTAAATTCAAAAAAAAAAGTTACTATATTTTTAAATTTCTAGCATCTTAAAAAAAAAATGTTTCTAATTTAATTTTATATATATTTTATTTAAAATCTAAGATAAAAAAATTGTTGTAATTCATGAAATAAATATTACCTTTAATTCAAAATATAAAAGTTATATATAAAAACCAATTCTATCATAAATTTATCAGATTATTTTTTTCAATGAGGTCATAATTAGTTTTAAATTTATTTTTCTGATTTTTTTGTTATTTTATAATGAATTTTTAATATAATATATCAAAAAATGATATAAAGAGAAAACAAATAAAACCATGAGGGTACCAAGAGGATTTTTAAGACTTGGTGGATATCAAGAGGATAAGGTCAAACCTTGAGAGCACCAAGAAGAAAAACTCTTAAATTTATTAATCAACTACGGTTGTGTTCGATAGAAGGGGTTATGGGGTTTATGGGACAAAATTTATGTCGAATTATGTATATTTTTTTTACTCTCATATTGATAGATTATCAGATTTATGGGAAGAATATTTTTTTGTAATTCTCAATATAAGTGTCGAACTTTTGGGTTATCGAGGTTTCATTATTAGTCTTGTGTTTCGAAAAGATAATAGGATAATTTATCTATTAGAAATTCACCTTAAAAAGTCATGAATTAGGTTTAATTCAAATAATAAAGCAAATGGCATTAAATGATAATAAGTTGATTGAGCTTATTTTAAAATGTATTGTGTTGATGATGTGTCTTGCCACGGACGGTACGTACCTACAAAATTAGGTATGATTACTCTAATTGCATAGTGGATATTAAAGTCTGTTTTTTCAATTACCTTTGTGACCTACTATTAGGGTTGTATTTTTTAATGTTATTTAATATAAATTATAAAAAATTAAATTTATATATTTAACACATGTGAATTTATAAATGAAAAATTCAACTAGAAACTCACCGGGAAACATGACAATAACTGTAAATGGAGAAAATTAGGTGGATATGAGAATTCCTCGATAGATATGGATTCAAACTTTGACCTCGAACGGTAACCTGAACGGGTCGAGGGACATTATGCTAAATGAGAATGGATGTGTCATTCTCGAAACCAAACCAGTCCTACCAAGACCCCTACTTGAATGTAACTCGTTCTCCTTGGTTCTAGTTTTGTTCAAAGCCCACAATAATCTGACATACCGGCCCATAAAGGACAACTTGACCGCCTGCAGGCCCAATAAAAGCCCATTACAATCTAATATGCCGGCCCATAAAGCCCAACTTGTTCAGCCTGCAGGTCCAGTAAATATTTATTTTCCCTGCAGCCACGAATTGAACTCAAAGATGGGTACTGATAATGAGGCAATTTTTTTACTCATTTGAACGAGATGAGCTTTAGACTAATTTCTTAGCAATAAATAATAATTAAGTTTTGATAATCTATTAAACAAGGCTATAAAACATGGTTAAATGTTGTGTTGTCTCAATTGGTTTGAATTGACGCTATATTTAGTAATTAAGTCTCATTTATTACTTATCTTCACGTGAAAGTAGTGGATGAGGTTCTTCAGCCATACTTGTCATGAATTATGGGATTTCCTTTGACTTCATCAGTAGCTTCATCCCCACTTCTTTTTTTTATTTTATATCTGAATGTGACCTCATGTTTTTCGTTTGTCCAAGTGTTAACTAGGTAGATTTTTTTTTATTGAACTTTATAGACGAGTTGAGATAATAACTTCTGAGAGATTTTAAATATAAATTTGTTAAATTACTACTATTTTGTCATTTGATTTTTACGAACCGGTCTTATATATATATATATATATATATATATATATATATATATATATATATATATATATATATATATATATATATATATATATATATATATATATATGCGAATACGCATGATCTCGATCTCGATCGACGTCGGGATTTGACACAGGCTCCAAAGCTCATCCTTCCGTGAAAGTTGAAACTGCGGAAGTAGTCAAAACAAACAAACTGAATGACGAAAACAGTAAGTAAACTGAGTTGGTTGGAAACTTGAAATAAATTTTAATAGAAAATATTGGATGGAATAGCCTCAATTATATATGTCAGCTTCTTATTTTTTCTTCCGATCTTATATTTTAAAGCTTTATTAATTGAACATGTATTTTCCGATATAAAAAGCACGTCTAATTTGTGACTGTTTTGCCGAAGTCCGATACAGACGGATCGTAGAGCGAGAGTCGTATGGATATGAGTGTACATGCACATTAGGTTCAAGCCCAACACAAAAACCCGACGTGCATCCATTCTTTAATCAATTGACAATAGAGGAAGTAACTCACCGACCTTATACACGAGACTCGAAATGTGCTCACTTTATATATAAAAACTTATCATTTCCAATATTTTCATTGGTCTTCAACTAGTTTAAAAGCGAATGAGATATGAAATCCGTTGAATAATATTTTATGAAAAAAATATGAAATTCCGGTATGTCAATTTTAGCGTGGTTAGCAAGACAGTAATCAAACACATAAAATCCAACGAGTTTCAATACTTTAAAACCGATGAGTTACTTTCGATAGGTAAGTATGTCAAATCTTGAAAATAATATGTTTTCCAAACCGAATTGCTAGTATACCCATAAATCCATAACCCATGAGAAACGTATACAAAAGTATACAAGCTCAATACAACCAATAAATGGTACAAATATAAGTACTCACTTATCATGTACAAAAAAAATATGTATTATAAATGATATTTTGTTGTGATTAGACACATGAAAAAGTACCATTGGAGTTGGGTGACACTTGGGTGGGTAAGAACATGTTACTACGTAACCTTATTAAACAAGAAAATAATGCGTTTTAGAGATCGAGAAGGTTGTTGCGGGTTTTAAGGGTTACCACAAGAATCTACAATCCCTATATGTATGTATTTGACTGTGAAATTACTCAAATGTCTTCAAGTCCCTTTGCTTGTGGATTTATATGAGTAGTCTATGTTTAAATTGAATTTGATAAAATTTATGTTGTAATTACAAAAATATCATAAATTTTTAATATGATTGTATAAAATTAGTTTAAATGTTTTTATATTATGTTAAATTAAATTTTTATCTTGATGGTTAGATTGTAATTAATAAAAAATAAAAAAGAGTAAATTGATATTTTTATTGTAATACATTTTGTCATTTAAACATATTCTAAATTATAAGCCGGTATTTATGGACGAGCAAATACTCCTTAAACCCACCTTAAACCTTATTTGTAATTATATAATTATATTTAATCTTTTTTTACGAACACTAGTTGGGGTTGTTATTCCGAACTAAACGAGCTTTAAGAGGTTCATGTTCAATTCGTGTATGATCTATTCTAACATTTTAAATGTGATTAAACACTTGCTCATATTAGACTTGTTTAGTTAAACGAACGAGTTCGAGTGGAGTTTTATTGTAAGTCGAATCCGAGCTCAAGTATTGACTCATATAGTATCTTAATAACGGGCAACTGCTTTTCGAATTTGACTTGTTTAGTAATTGAATGGTACTAGCATTGAATTTATTCTTTTTCCCTGAACGAAGTCCTCTAACTTGGCTCATAAAACCACCCTAACACTAGTTGTAACTGTCAAAGTCCGATATAGACGGATCGTAGAGAGGGGGTCGTGTGCACACGAGCGCACATGCACGCATTAAGCCCAAGCCTAACACATAAACCTGATAAGATTCCGTCCTAAAACCAATTGACAATAGGAGGAGTAGCCCACCGACCTTATATGCTAGGCTCGGAATGTCCCCAACTTTCAATGTGATAACTTATTGTCTCCAATACACCCCCGCAAGTGCAACCAGAGGATATAATGTTAGAGTCCAATACAGACGGATCGTGGAACGGAGGTCGTGTGAATACGAGCGCACATGCATGTTAGACCCAAGCCCATCAGGCCAACACATAAACTCGGTGAGGCTCCATCCTAAAACCAAACGGTAATAGGAGGAGTAGCCCACCAACCCTATATAGTAGGTTCGGAATGGCCCCAACTTTCGATGTCGGAATTTATTGTAACACTCCTGATTTTCCAAACCCGAGATATCACGGACTAGGACATCACATTAGGTGTCGAACCTAGCTTGATAGCAATCCCACTAGATCTTACAACAAGACATAAATATAAATAAAACAAATGAAAAACGTATTAAAATAATAACATCGTGTATGTATAACATGAGACATCCATGTACAAGATAACTACTAACATCCTAAAAATGTGAGATCTTTTATATGAATGCAATATCTAAAAGGCAACCCAATCTATATGAATACATGGACCCGGCCGACCACCCGCTCCGGATCAACTTACAACTTTCTTACTCTCAAGAAATTTAACAACATAACGGTAAAATTATTAGCTAACAATCTTAAGACATCAAATAAGTACTATAATAGCACAATTACACGTCAAAGCGGAAAGTAAACACAACAACATGCTTGCATACAAAGCCTCATCATTATCTTTATTAGGTGATTCACTCTAGATTCAACTTATTATGTGGCATGAGGGCCTCCCGACCCTCACCTCCGTCTCCTTATACCAATAAGAGTGGTTCTAATACAACTCGCCTTATACCTAAATAGAATAGTCGCAGAGAACCTCCCAGTCTCATGGAAGAGCAAGATAGCGATGCCACGACCCGTTATACATACACTTGGGTTTCGTAATATAGTAAAGTCGTCCTATTCAATTTATAATTATAATTCATATAGAACACACCACTGAAATAATGTAACACCTCAAATCCGTAGGACTCGGAGTGCTACTGGGCTAGGATCTCACAATGGATCCTGGCCCTAGCCTGACAACAACTTCACTGAATCTTACAACAAGGCACCGATAGATTAAATACAAAACATCAAATTGTTATAAAAGTATCAAAAGGTTTACACAAGTACTGCTGAGTAAAAAAGTCAAAACATAACTCCGTACAATATAAATAACCCAAAACCCACGAGTACGCCCTGTATACGGAACCCTCAGCGGATCACCCCTCTGGATCACTCTGCAGCTCTCCTAACCTGCAAAGGATCTACAACACGGTATAAAACCGTTAGCTAACTATACACATATATAAGAAGATGCTAAATCACAATCACACGTCAATAATATTACACATCATCATGATATCACACATTTACCCGGTTTATTATCTTTAATAAGTCCAACATTCAATCATATAATAAATGTATATGAATATACGTGACACGAGGAATGTATATATAACCCTCGCCTCTACGTGCAATAGCTAGCTGGAGTGGTATCAGTGCACTTTCCCGTATACCATATGGAGTGGTAGGTGCCCTTCCCGTATACCAGAACTAACTAGCTTACAGAGAACTTCCCATACTCCACTACGGGATGAAAGGTAAGTTGTCACAGCCACTACAATGGGCGGTCAATATAACATAGGCCGGTAGCCATAATAACATATGCTATAAAACATATAACACACACCACTCAAGCATACATCCAATATAAGGATAGCAGCTAAGTAAGTCCTATGGACTTACCTCGATCTCAAGAGTATCTCGCTACAAACCACTCTCAGAAACGTCTACTTCCACTGGAGGACAGCACAGCCTATACAAGGCACACATACATATATCACAATCCTATCACACAAAGGGTCACACCTAGACCCAAGGGATCCATAAGGGATCATATCCAACTCGTAAACCTCAAAGCCCTAACTGGCATTTCTGTATCATACTCATCAACATCCAAATCCTAGCATGGTACTAAGTTCCTCATACTAGAAAGGAAAGGAACTACCTAACTATAGGTAGCCCCGGGACAAGACGCACCTGCGTGATCTAAGGACGCAGGGGCGGAATGCAGGCAACCACAGGCGCGACGACTCTCATCCGCGGGGGCAGTGACAAGGATCGCTGGTAACGCAGGCACGGCGTAGGCGCTGCGGTACGTCTTCCGCAAGGGCGGTGACTTTTGGCCGCGGGGGCGGCGACAGTGCATAATGAAACCTCGCGGCTTCTCTTTAGCTCTTCACGTGATCAAATCACGTTTACTCTCTTCCAAATTCACGTACATACATATCAATACACATTCCAACATCAAAACTCTTAATATACATCTAATCCTAAGCTAGAAGGATTGAAACAAGGAAAGAAAGAAGAAGATTGAAGAAGCAAGGAGGAAGAAGCTTACCACAGCTGTGGCCTAGGCACAAAATTGCCCCAAGGCAACACTTCCACTAGCTCTCAAGCTCAGCATAGCAAGCACTAGCATCAACATCAACATTCACCACCAAAACTCCCTTCGCAACTCAAGGACAAACCAACACAAGCTCAAGAAGGATGAAGGATAAACAAGGAGGACGTGAAGGCTGGATGGAAAGTGAATGAGGATACCCTTGCTCAGCAAGGAGAAGAAAGAAGTAAAGCTAAGGGTAAAGCACAGGTCAAAGGAGTCAACAAAACCAGCTGCATCCGCCGTAAACCGCAGGGGCGGATCACAGGGCCGCGGGAGCGGGAACCCGCAGGGGCGGCCAAAATGTCCGCGGGTGCGGTAAAGGCCAATCTCGGCTATGGTCCGATCTCGGTCCGAAAGAAAAGGCTCTCACATCTCACCCCCCCCCCCCCCCTAAAAACAAGTTTCGTCCCGAAACTTGCAAGATCCTGAAACACTCGGACTCAAAAGCCGAGGTAACACTCTCTATAACCTCAAACATAAGCATGGAGGAAATTATCAACTCCAGCAGTAAACTATACTATCCAGGGCCTAGAGGAAAACCATCTCTAGCCAAATCATAAACATATCACAAGGCATAGAGAAAGCACATCTCTAGCTGTATCATAATCATAACAAAAAGGCATGGAGGAAGAACATCTCCAGCACTACTATGTCCATCAAAATAGCATGGCGGAAAGAACCATCTCCAGCTAAATCCTAAATGTATCACAATAGCATGGAGGAAAGAACCATCTCCAGCTATAAACAAGAAATCATACTAGCATAACAAGATCTAATAAGATCATAATCACCACAAAGCTAGCATGAAATAAACACATCATAGCATATAAGCATATAAGCAGATAAGACTCACCAAGCTAGTACTAAGATCTACTCGGTGATCCTACTGGTGCACCTATCTCGGCATAGAACTCTGGATAGTTCCTTTGGATACTATCCTCAGTCTCCCATGTAGCCTCCTCAGGTCCTCGTCTCGACCACTGTATCTTCAACATAGGGATGTCCTTCGAACGCAGGCGTCTCATACCTCGCTCTAGGACTGCAATAGGATGCTCTACAAACGTGTGGTCCGGCTCAACCACCAAATCCTCATAACTCACAATGTGCCTCGGATCTGGTATGTACTCCCTCAGCTGAGACACATGAAATACAAGGTGAACACCCTCTAATCTCGGAGGCAAAGCTAACCTGTAAGCTGCGCTCCCAACCCGATCCAGAATCTCGAACGGTCCGACATATCGGGGACTCAACTTCCCCTTAATGCCAAAACGCCTAACACCTCGTGTCGGAGACACTCTCAGCCATACTAGGCTCCAATTCTAACTCTAGAGGTCTACGCCTCCTATCTGTATACGACCTCTTACGGCTTTGCGCAATCAGCATACATTCTCGAATCAGTGCTACTCGAGCCATATCATCCTGAATCTGATCAGGTGTCACACCCTTGGCTGTACCAGGCTCATCCCAGCATAACGGTGTACGATATCTCTGCCCATACAATGCCTCATAAGGGCCATCCCAACAGATGCATACTAAAACACAAACTCGCAGCAAATTCTTCAGCGTCTGAATGGTCCTCTCTGACTGACCATCTGGTTGAGGATGGAACGCAGTAGTAAAGTGCAAACTCGTTCCCAAAGCAGTCTGAATTTGCTGCCAAAACCTCGAGGTAAATCGTCCATCTCGGTCTGAGACGATCGTCCTCGGTACACCATGGAGTCTCACTATATGCCTAGTGTACTCCTCAGCCATCTGCTCACCGGCCATGTCTCCCTAATAAGAATGAAATGTGTCGTCTTCATCAATCGGTCCACTATGACCCAGATGGCATCAAAACCCTGGCTCAGCCTCAGTCCAGTCACAAAATCCATGGTGACGTCCTCCCACTTCCTCTGTGGAACAGGAAGTGGATGGAGCTCACCTCCAGGTCTGCAATGCTCTATCTTGACCTGCTGGCAGGTCGCACACTGTGCCACAAATCGGCTACATTGGTTTCAGCCCTTTCTACCAATATAAACGTCTCAAGTCGTGATATATCTTACCCGTACCTGAATGTACAGAGTAAGGTGTACAATAAGCCTTCTATAAAAATCTTTGTCTCAGCTCTGTATCAGCAGGTACACAGACGCGACCACGGCGTCTCCAAACTCCCTCTGCTCCTAGCAGGAACTGTGGTGTCTCATCCCGAGACATCCTATCTCGTACCCTCATCAAGATCTGGCAGGTCTCCTACTTCTGTTGGATCTCACTCAACAAATCAGGTAGAACCTCTAAAGTACTCAGCCGGGCATCCTCATCCGGAAACCAAAAGTCCAACTTTAATCAGACCAAATCCTTCAATACCTTCTGGTTGTGCCCAAACAGGAGCAGAAGTCAAACGTCTCTTCAACTCCTCAAAACTCTGTACACACTGATCAAACCATACAAATCTGATAGTCTTCCTTAGCAAACGTATCAGTGGACGAGCAATCACAGAGAATCCCTCCACGAAGCGTCTGTAATAACCGGCTAGGCCAAGGAAGCTATGTACCTCCTTGACGTTCGTTGGTGTAGTTCATGTTACTACTGCCTCAATCTTCGCTGGATCTACCTTGATCCCTTCAGCTGATGATATCTCGAACGTCGATCAATCTTTGTTCAGCTCTCTGAAATCACTACACAGTCTCAACGATCCGTTTTTCTTCCGTACAAAGAGGACAGATTCTCCCCATGGAGATACACTATGGTGAATAAAACCCTTCTCAGCCAACTCCTCAAGTTGCTTCTTCAGCTCCAGCATCTCGACAGGCGTCATCCGGTATGGGGCCTTCGAGATGGGTCTCGTACCAGGCTCCAACTCGATACTGAAATCCACGCTCCTCTGAGGCGGCAAACTGGACGGCTCAGCAAAAACATCTGTATACTCACAAACAACTGGGATATCCTCTAACACTGGACTCTCCCCCTCCTTCATGGCATAACACCAGAAGGCCTCGCAACCCTGTGCAATCAATCTAGCTGCCCGTATGGCGCTGATAACTATACCTGTCTTTCCAAGGTCCCAACCTCGAAAAACCTCTATCTGGCCTGACTCGGTAGAGAGGGTAACAATCCTCCTACCTACATCTAAGACTGCAAAGTGTCTATCCATCCAATCCATACCTAGAATGACTTCTTCATGCTCTAATGGCATGACAAAGAAGTCAACTAGTAACACACGGGTCCCTACAGAAATGGGACAACCGTGAATCTCATGGGTACCTTTGACCCTACCACCATCGGGTAACCCTATACTAAAGGGTATCCCCTC
Organism: Fagopyrum tataricum; assembly: GCA_002319775.1. Lineage (NCBI taxonomy): Eukaryota > Viridiplantae > Streptophyta > Magnoliopsida > Caryophyllales > Polygonaceae > Fagopyrum > Fagopyrum tataricum. Next base: position 42,233,150 of record CM008284.1, on the reverse strand, counting down.
AATCATATCTAAACTCAAACACTCAATACAAGTATCAGATATAAAAGAAGACATAACTCCAGTATCAAACAAACTCGAACAGGTAAACCATGGATCATAATGGTACCTGTAATAGTCGATATAGTTGGCTCCTCTGCACTTTTCAGCTCAAAAGACTCTATCTTGAGCTTCTCTGGTATCAGTGGCATTCCCGCCACAACCTCTGCCTCTACTCAACCCAGGTACAGATCCCTGAGTAGTAAAACGATCTAGGACTCTCTGTTGTCCCTGTATCTGTTGCTGCTGAGGTGGTCACTGCCCACCTCCCGCTGCATTGGAAGGGAAAGAACCCCGCCGAGATAAAGATTCACCCTGTCTGCAGAAAATAGACCTATGACCTGGTCGGCCAAACGTATAACACATCATTGTTTGCCTCGGACATTCTGGTCGCATATGCCCATACTTACCACAATTGTGGCACTGTCGTTCCTTATCTGTAACTGGTATGGAGAAGGGATGACTCTGGCGACTCGGACCTCGCCCTGCACTAGTAGTGCTAGTAGTACCACTGGCCTGCCTAGTATGCTGTCTCTTCTCAGACCCTCCGGTCTGAGAAGCTCTCCTCTTACTAGCCCGCTCTCGCTCATAATTGGCGGCTCGATCCTGATAGTCCATCAAGGACTCGCAATGAAATCCCGCCATATAGGCCCGGGTACCATCCCTCAGTCGTCGGGAAAAGAGATACACATGTTGATCAGTGGGAGGTGCAGCTGGGCCCAACAAAGCCAGCTCCTCCTGAAACCTCCAGATAGCCTCAGAGACTGGTACATCTTCAAAGCCAGCCTCCATAAAATCACGCAGTTTCTCCTTCCTCAAAGAGGCAGGGCAGAAACGCTCTCTAATCATGCTCCTCATCTGGTCATAGGTAGTAACCTGACTTCGCACAGATCTCCGCCAATGCTGTGCTAAATCCTGAAATAGAGTTTGTACTAACTCTACCTGTCTATCTTCTGGACATCTAATAGACTCCAGAGCTGAGTCTACATGTCCGATCCACAACTCTAACCCCACCTTCCCAAAGAAAGGGGGTACTCCCATCTGATGAAATGCCTTCAACCAACTGTCTAGTCGAGGCCCTCGATGCTCCTCTATAACTCTAGCAATCTCAGCAGCAAGTGCTGGTACAGCTGGCACCTGAGTAACTGTATGGGATCTCTCAGCTGACCCCTCATGTACTGACAGATCCGGAATAGGTCTACCCGCTCTGGCAGCCTCAGTCACTTGACAGATATACTCGCGGAACGCTGGTCCCTCCATAAAAACATTATCCGAGTCATCTAATTGGACTCGTTGTGAACCCTGACTCCCAGCTACGTTGTTCCCAGTCTCAGGAGCAACACTCTCTGCCACATCTTCGTGAATCTCTTCCGCTGCGTGTGGATCAACAGCGGAAACCTGACCCCGCCCTCTACCTAGAGGAGGTCTACCTCTACCCCGTCCAGCTACAGGTGAGGCTCTAGTCTGAACCATCTACAGAGGACGTAACCTACTCAGAAGGCTATATATATGCCGTATGTATAGGTATATATCACAACATCACATAAGATAGTATCTATATATATATATATATATATATATATATATATATATATATATATATATATATACCTATACTGTCGAGATCTTTAGAGGGGTGATGGCTCACGTACACGATAACCCGAATCACTTTGTACTCATTTCAAATCAAAAGCCTTTTGAAAAGTCAGACCCCTTTCGGGTTCTGTTTATTTATCTATTCGAACTTTATTGCAGATTACTAGTGTCATTGTTGTCAACCTGGCCTCTGATACCAACTTTGTAACACCCCAAATCCGTAGGACTCGGAGTGCTACTGGGCTAGGATCTCACAATGGATCCTGGCCCTAGCCTGACAACAACTTCACTGAATCTTACAACAAGGCACCGATAGATTAAAAATACAAAACATCAAACTGTTATAAAAATATCAAAAGGTTTACACAAGTACTGCTGAGTACAAAAGTCAAAACATAACTCCGTACAATATAAATAACCCAAAACCCACGAGTACGCCCTATGTACGAACCCTCAACAGATCACCCCTCCGGATCACTCTGCAGCTCTCCTAACCTGCAAAGGATCTACAACACGGTATAAAACCGTTTGCTAACTATACACATATATAAGAAGATGCTAAATCACAATCACACGTCAATAATATTACACATCATCATGATATCACACATTTACCCGGTTTATTATCTTTAATAAGTCCAACATTCAATCATATAATAAATGTATATGAATATACGTGACACGAGGAATGTATATATAACCCTCGCCTCTGCGTGCAATAGCTAGCTGGAGTGGTATCAGCGCACTTTCCTGTATACCATATGGAGTGGTAGGTGCCCTTCCCGTATACCAGAACTAACTAGCTTACAGAGAACTTCCCATACTCCACTACGAGATGAAAGGTAAGTTGTCACAACCACTACAATGGGCGGTCAATATAACATAGGTCGGTAGCCATAATAACATATGCTATAAAACATATAACACACACCACTCAAGCATACATCCAATATAAGGATAGCAGCTAAGTAAGTCCTATGGACTTACCTCGATCTCAAGAGTATCTCGCTACAAACCACTCTCAGAAACGTCTACTTCCACTGGAGGACAACACAGCCTATACAAGGCACACATACATATATCACAATCCTATCACACAAAGGGTCACACCTAGACCCAAGGGATCCATAAGGGATCATATCCAACTCGTAAACCTCAAAGCCCTAACTGGCATTTCTGTATCATACTCATCAACATCCAAATCCTAGCATGGTACTAAGTTCCTCATACTAGAAAGGAAAGGAACTACCTAACTATAGGTAGCCCCGGGACAAGACGCACCTGCGTGATCTAAGGACGCAGGGGCGGAATGCAGGCAACCACAGACGCGGCGACTCTCATCCGCGGGGCAGTGACAAGGATCGCTGGTAACGCAAGCACGGCGCTGGCACGGCGCAGGCGCTGCGGTACGTCTTCCGCAGGGGCGGTGACTTCTGGCCGCGGGGGCGGCGACAGTGCATAATGAAACCTCGCGGCTTCTCTTTAGCTCTTCACGTGATCAAATCACATTTACTCTCTTCCAGATTCACATACATACATATCAATACACATTCCAACATCAAAACTCTTATCATACGTCTAATCCTAAGCTAGAAGGATTGAAACAAGGAAAGAAAGAAGAAGAATGAAGAAGCAAGGAGGAAGAAGCTTACCACGTAGGCACGAAATTGCCCCAAGGCAACACTTCCACTAGCTCTCAAGCTCAGCATAGCAAGCACTAGCATCAACATCAACATTCACCACCAAAACTCCCTTAGCAACTCAAGGACAAACCAACACAAGCTCAAGAAGGATGAAGGATAAACAAGGAGGACGTGAAGGCTGGATGGAAAGTGAATGAGGAAACCCTTGCTCAGCAAGGAGAAGAAAGAAGTAAAGCTAAGGGGTAAAGCACAGGTCAAAGGAGTCAACAAAACCGGCTGCAGCCGCCGTAAACCGCAAGGGCGGATCACAGGGCCGCGGGAGCGGGAACCCGCAGGGGCGGCCAAAATGCCCGCGGTTGCGGTAAAGGCCAATCTCGGCCAAAGCCAATCTCGGCCATGGTCCGAAAGAAAAGGCTCTCACAAATAACGCGCACCAATACGATGAAAGTTAGCTAAGTAAGTCCATGAGACTTACCTGAATTCATCGACAATCGGTCATATACGGCGCAATCCACATGTACATACAATATCAAATGCCCGATCAACGTTGAACATACCTATCAATATATATATCAGCTTACGAGAACACTCATAAGACTCTCTTAGTACTTCTAGGAGTTGAAAGCTCTTACCGAACTTTCAAATAGTTTACTTAACTTTTCAATGACAATAATGTCATGTCCTCAAATCGTCAAATCCTAAAATCCATCCTTAGTCATTTTCTGAATATCTTCTATGCAAAAATATATCTTTTATCCCTTTTATAAACTTCAAGAACTCCTACAATACAAAGAGTACTCATATGTAAACTTCAAGAACTCCAAAAATCCATCATTAGCTTCCATTTGCCAGCTAAGGTTAAAAAATATGGGTAATTTCCATAAATAAAGATTTGGGTACTCATATGCAATTACTTTACATGGGATATAAAGTGAACTTCCAAAACTCTAGTGACGAGGCAACAACGGTGTACAACTTTCCCGACGCGAGCTTGATGACAGCTTCCCGGTGTGAGTTGCTGGCGGTGGCAAGGGTGGACTCTCCGGTGCTCCAGCCAAGGACGAAGAAATAAGGTGACTCGGGAGGACGGTACCGTTACAAATCTAGGTTAGCTTGGGTTCAGACTGAGATGGTGAGGAAGAAGGGATCTGGGTTTGGCTCGAGATTGGCATGTTCTGCATGTCCGGGATCGCACGAGAGAAGACAAGGTTGCAACTTGTTCTCGAATGCGGTAGCTGTGAAGAACGTGATACGAGCAAGTTGGTAGTGACTTGGAGGCGGCCGGCAACGGGGCTTCATCTCAGTAAGCCGGTCTCGGTAAAAGGTGGTGATGTGATGTTACTATGAGGTAGCCGAAGGCGGGGCTTGGGCTAGCAAATCGAGACAAGATCGACAATGAGGACCTCAATCCAGCGACGATGGCTCGTGTAAACAAAGAGAATGCCGACGATAACTCGAGAAGACCAGGTTTGGCTTGGGATTGTGTGTGTTCTGGTGGTGAATAGTAGTTTAGGTGGAAAGAGAAAGAAGAGAGAGAGAGAGAGAGGATACTAGGGTTAGGGAAGAATAAAGTGAATAGTAACGTATCGGAAAGCGTGATACGAGTTTTTGAAAAGGTTTCTAACAAGCTCTCTAGCATTTTACGAGTCTATCTAAAACCCGATATTTTCCTCAACCAAAAGATATCGTTAAACTCTTCAATTTAATCTTCATAGTTCTAAACATAATATATCACTAGACGTTCCTCAAATATAATTGTATCAGTTATCCAATAAATATATAGCTGACTAATTCCCAAATTAAATCATTTATCTCTAACTTAACGAAAACCCTACGACTTAGAAAATGAATAACTACAAAACCTTGTATCTTATAATTAAAATCTGGGATGTTATTCTTATTATTATCTCCAACACATCACCCCAAGTGCAACTAGAGGATATAAACCGAGTTGCACTTGCTCACATGTTGGATTGCGAGCCAAATAGAGGCTAAATGCTCTGACACAATGTCAGAGTCTGATACAGACGGACCTCAAAGCGAGGGTCGTGTGCATACGAGTGCACATGTGCGTGTGAGGAACAAGCTCAACACATAAACCCGATGAGGTTCCATCCTAAACCAAATGTCAATAGAAAAAATAATCCACCAACCTTATATACTAGGATCGGAATGTTCAGAACTTTCGACGTGGAAACTTATTATCTATAACAGTAACAAAACATCATTATACATATTTGATATTTTTGTATTGTAGTCTTGTTTTAGGGGAAAAAAAATTGATTTCAAAAATATATTACTTTGTTCTTAAATTTTTGAGAATAATGGATTAGTATGACCTTTTATGTATCGGCCCTTAGTAATTTCATATTTATTTTTAATTCTAAAATCAAGGGTATAAAGGGAATTTTAGAGAGAAGTTAAAATAAAACCCCATAAATAGGATTTATCTAGGTTTGGGTTCCGGTTCCGGTTCGAGGTTTGGTTCAGGTTCGGGGTCGGCTCGGGTTCCGGTTCGGTTCATGGTTGGCTCAGATTCGGTTTCGGTTCGGGTTCAGCTTCGGGGTTGGCTCGGGTTCAGGTTCCAGTTCGATTGGGTCGGTTGGGGTTCAGGTTCCAGTTCCATTGGGTCGGCTCGGGTTCATGTTCGGTTCGGGTTCCGGTTTAGTTGGGTTTTGTGTTGGTTGGGTTTAGGATTTTCTTTTGGGTTGGGTTTGGACTATATTACTTTGAAATTACCAATTAACCCTTCTAATTTATCTTTATAAATAAATAAAAAGGGTCTAATTTATCACTTAAAAAAAAAAAAACTAGCTTCTTAGTACTCATCTTTAAAAAATAATGTCAACTCCTCCACGTCACCCAAATTTTTAAGTATTAATAACTTTTAAATATAATATATTGTAAATCTAGTTTTTAAATCTATAATACTAAATATTGTCCCACAATTTTAACTTAAATTTGGTCCATAACAATAGTCAAAAGCTGAGCTATCCGGTCAAATTATCAATATGTACTCCAGTCATTGTCTCCTTAAACATCCCCTTCTCCGACTTAATAAAAAGCTTGAAAATCATAAAATAAAATAAAAAAAACTTGAAAATATAACACAAAATAAAATTTTTTTAAAAAACCCACTTGTATTGTATCTCAAATGTATAGCGTGCATGTGTCCATGGCCTATTGTTTAAAATTATATTATTAAAAGCTGTAAATATTATCTACTAAATACCAATTTAATTTCGGTATTATCAACCTAGGAGTTTTCAAGTTTCAAGATATAACCCACATTAAAATTTGTCTTTTAATTAAATATGATTAAATATTATTAAAAAATAGATATCTACATATAATAGCACGCAAGTACTGGAATTAGTGATGCACTAATATCTAAATTATATACAGGTATCCCTAATACTCTACTCTATACATATACTATAGTTATGGATAAATAATCACTCATTAAACTATGTTATTTTTGGTAAAATTATCCTTAAAATTTCAGATTCATCTTTATAAATTTTATTTACAATAAATTACAAAATTATCTTAATTTAATTATTTTAAAAGCCCACTTATATCTTTATTCAATGCTTAAAAATAAAAAAAAATAACAAAATAAGCTAACTATTAAACAATAACTAAATCCTCAAATGTAAATTATTTATAAAAAGTGACGATACGTAGTTATACTTAATTTATGAAAATATCCATTTCCAAATCAAAAACACAAAATCAATTTACAGTATCATTTGTTCTTAAAATGATTGTATATCGAAATTGTTTTTTTTTGTTTAATTCAACCAAACGGACTTATAGGGGACTCCAAGTTCGAGACAGGTTTGCCCGATCCCTGTCCGGTTAAATGGGTACAAATACAAGTTCAAGTCCAATGGCGGACTTGCCCGGAGTCAATTAGGATTAACGGACTCGAACACGAGTCTAACTCCGACAACCGAACTCGACAGTCGGACTTGACTCGATTTCAATTCGGATAAATGGACTCGAACAGGAGTCTAAGTTCAACAATCGAACTCAATTCGAATAAATAGACATGCACGACTTTATGTTTTCACCAAAATCAGTCCGAATCCGAAGTTTACTAGGTCTATAGGCGATTCAATGAAAATATCCGATATAAAAGTGGTTTTGTTAGATGATATACAAAGGGTATGTATTTGATTACCTAAGACAAGGCTACGCACCACCTTGGCACCTTACTCATGATTGTTGTCATTATTTGCTATTCAACGAACATACAGCAAAGATTACCAACCACCTACATTATTGCAAATGGTTAACCAATTTATCAACAACTATCCGTTCTTCTAAGATACATATACTTTTGCATCTTCTTTACTCCATAATTTTGTACTAGGATTTTTAATTTATAATATTTGTTATTTTAGTTTGTTTTATATATTGATTAAACTCATCTAGTAAATACATTCCTAATATCACTTAGATTCTTGTTTTGTAGTCTATACTCTTTTACGTGTTTACGGGTCATTTTAACTCAAAAGTTGAGTTTGTTACGTCACTTGTGAAATCTCAATATCATTGGATGGCCCGAATCTTAAAAAGATGAGAAGGCGCTAAAAAAATAACTATTTTATGCAATATTAAAAATATTATGAGATTTATTTAAAAAATACTATATAATCCACTCTTACAAAATAAATAAATAAATAACTCAAATTTACTATTTAAAACCAACCAAATCATGACTTGGTCATTGGATGCTCATTCTCTTGATACAATCCATGAAACAAAATAATTTTTTAAAATATGTAAATAATTAGAACTATTGACCAAATTGATTGGGTTAATCATAACTTCCACACCAAGAAATTCCCTTTTTATCAGAAAAAAAAAAGAAAAGAAAAAGAAATGTCTTTTAATCTGTGTGTTACTTTCGAAACATTTGTATTCCACATGCTCTTCCATGTTATTCCTTCTTATATTTCTATAATATTAATTTATCTCCCCAAAGTTTATTTTATTAAAATAAAATAAAATACTAAATATCATTGATAGGCATGCAGCTTTTTATCTTTAAAATACGTAGCTTTATTCCAATATACTAACTAGTTTAAAGTCTATGTGTAAAAAAGATAAGAAGGGTATCAAAGAATAAGAATTTTATTTTTAGGATAAAATTTCTTTATACCATATTCCCCACTCACCAAGGAAGCTTTGTGTGAGGTATATAGTCTACCACTACTTTCACTCTTGAACCTTTTATAAGGAAAATTTACTTATTAATATTAGGGTCTTTTAACCTAATTAGTAGGATATAATATAGGTTGAGGTTTTTACAAGCGGTTGTCGTGTAGACGTTACCAAGATCCGGGGTTTTTGTGACGCTAGATTTAAGAAAACGATAGTCACCAACACATTTTCAAAACATAAAGTGTGGATAAATAACCATTAATCTAATTTTAAATTACTTTATTTTGGTATAAAGTCGCGAATTTAGCTTTGAAGTTACCACCGAATAATTTCAAGGGTAAATACACTTGAATTTTTGCTTTGTGGATATTAGCTACGGATTCTTTTCCTTGCTATACAACCACAAACAAAGATTTGAAGGTAAATATAAATGCCCGCGAAATCACCCACGAGTATAATCAAGACTAATTTAGTGTGACTGTAACTGTGTTTTATGGTAATATCATATCTAAAATACTTTTCTAAATTTATTTAATTATGAAAATAATCAAAGCTATTCATCTTTTATAAAATAATATAGTAACTCATTTTTGGTATACATTAAAAGAATTGTTTTATACTAAATTTTTCCAATTAAATAAATCGAAAATTGATCATAGTTTAGGAAGTTGATGTTTTGGGAGTGATTCTTCTTTTTTTCACAAAAGTTTGTGACTTTATTCCACATGTACAAAGGAATATTAATCTTGACAATATTTTGGTGAATTTTGATTTATGTACTTTTTATGTTTTCTTTTTGTGTTGCACTATGTCTTGTGGGTGTAAATTATTAAAAATAACTAGAATTGCAATTTTATTTCCTCATATTATTTTCAAATAAAAGTAAAAGTATGATATTACCTTTCCGATTTTTAAACTTCTAAAAGTCGAATGAGATTCTTACTTTTCCTTGCATTTTTCTTTGACCTAGAACTAGATGCTCTATTTACAAGATACTTGATGAAATGTTTTTAAATCAATAATGAAAATATAAAGAATTTTATTTATAAGGTCGGTGAATTTTTTCTATCGTTAATTTTATTATAAAATTTTATTATAAAATGATGTCGGATTATGTGTAAGGTTCGCGCCTCCGCATGATATTTGATCCGTCAGAGTTTAACATGGTTTCATGACTTCTCGGGCTTGTTTACCCCTAGTCTCCTCCTTTTACCAATTAGTTATAAGATGAAACCTCATTATATTTATGTGTTGGACTCGAACTTAATGCGCATGTGTGTTTGAGTGTGTGGTGAAATCCCCACGTGATATTTTATACAAACTGTTCAAATAATATATATATATATATATATCTTGAAAAATAATGTTGATATATTTGAACTTTATACTTAATTAACTATTTAATATCATGGTTAATGTCAAAGCTCAATATAAACGGACCGTAACGAGACCGTGTGCATACGAACATAAATGTACATTACTACATTAGATCCAAGTTTAACACATTAACTCATCACTGTTCCAACTAGTTGCAAAGCAATCATAATATATTTACCTTTGCTCGATAATATTGAAGTGTCGTACACAATATAATCATTTGTCATTTTCTCATTTTGTTTCTATTTGATACGAGTCCCTTCCTTCGCTTTCATCTTTCTAATTTTGTTTTTATTTACATATTTTTGGCTAAAAAGTATTTTCACAATATGACCGCTTAACTAACCACTTACAAATCATAATTCATATACGCCATCCGATCAATTACAGATCAACTAATTAAACTAGCAAATCTTACGATAATTATACTTTATATTATTGTTTATATATTCCTAAAAGTATAATCTAGATTTATTTTAAAAAAAATACTTATATTTTAATGAAATTATCTATTTTATAATGGAATAACCTATGTAAACTAAAATTCTTAATCCATACACTCTAAAAATGCAGATTTAGGATCTTATAAAGAAATAAAATGAAAATAAACGTCTTTACTAATCAAACATACAAAAATAATAGAAACTTGTTTTTAAAAGATTTTATTTATCCATATAAACTTGTATATTAATGTCTTATACTACCACGAGTGTACATCCATGTTGAATTCGGTTATAAAATCAATTGAAAACTTATATACTAGGTTTGCAGACTCTCGACTTTAGAGGTGAAAAGTTTATTATCTTAACAACCTACAAGTGCAACACTGAGGGAACATGCGTAGTTGACGGGCCGAATAAGATCGACAAACCCACGTGATAGAATTGACAAGCTGATTAGGTAATGAAACCGTTATATCATTTAAAGTCTGATACATACCTATACCGAGAATCGTGTGTATACGCGTGAGTACAAGTACGCTAGGTACAAATTCGACTAAGTACGAATTCGACACATAAAGCTAGTAGGGTTCTAAGTCAGATGACACTATTCGTAGAATATTTCTAATTAATTTGTTTTGTTTTTAAATTATTAATGAATGGCCGATAAAAAGATATGGAATCTAGTTTGAGAAGTGGGGGTCTTCAGTCCACCAATCTTTGCTTTTATCGTTGCCTGGCTTCGAAGGCATTAGGGTTTTCATATCCAGTATATTGAAAACGAAGGCACATACATGTACGTTCTTAATATTTGATTCATAATTATATATATATTTGAATTATATTTTTAATATTGGTTCTTTGAATCATTTCCAAATGATTAATTTACAGCAGAATAATTTTATGAATTATTATCTCATTATTGCCATTGCATGCAGACTCATGTAGTCATGTACCAAGTGTTTATATATATATTATAAATATTTTAAAAACTTTGATTGACTAGTAACTCGGGTTAATAATATCATTATATATATATATATATATATATAGTATTTATTGTCTTAGAAAAAAAAGAAGATTTTGATCGAACAACTCAATGGATACATCAACACAAAATCAAATAGTACTTTGATTTACTAATTTAAAATATATGTTTTATTTAATTATGGTCATATTAGGAAAACGAATAGACGAAAATATTAGGGTTTTGTTATTAATATGTACAATTTTATTTAGCTATCAGCTCTTAATGTGACTAATAGGTAGGAATTATAGGTAGTTTGTAAAGTATAATTTTTGGGTGCTTTTTTCTTCTTCTTCAGTAAACACTAGTTTATAAATATAGTACTTTTAAAATATTATATAAATAATGTTTGAGTTGCTTTAGTATAGTAAATATTTTAATGTTTAAACTAGGGTTTAAATGAAATACTTGAACCGATAAAAATATAATTAAATTAAATAGTTTTTGTTATAATAAAATAGATCATACAAATTATTATATGAATATTTAAACAAGTCTTGAATAACAAAACATAATTTAGAATATTTGTGAAACAACAACTCAAATTTAAAGTTTGATACAAACATACCGTAAAGTGTATATGCGAATTGGACTCGAGCCCATAATATAAATTCGGTGAGGATAATGAGACTTATAGATAAGGTGGGTGTACTATTCCTCCTAAGACCACTTGCCTTAATGCCGGCTAGTCCAATAGGACGGACTATCATTGTCCATGCCCGCAAAAGTCCAATAAGCTGAAAATATCGAACTGTTCTGATATCATGTTAAAGTCCGACAAAACGGACCATGTAATACATATGCATGTTGAATCCGAACCCATCATATAAGATCAGTGATACTCGATCAATCCTAAAATCAATCAATCGGTCCACGCATACTATTTGGTTAAAACTAATAATTATAAATATTGCAGTGATTATATATTAGGTAAGGGAACTAGGTAGAAGGAAATTTATATTGTAATTAAGTATAAAGTATCAACTAGAAAAATCTTATGCTATTATATTATTGTACCTATCCGCACGAAAAAGAAGGGGATGTTGAAGTAGGCCAATTATCCCTTACATAACCTGGCCACTATTAATCACTACTTATTTTTCCAACAATAAAAATATTAAATACTTCTATTTAGCTTATGCTTTAAGCAAGCTCCTCACCGAAACATGTTTCGGGCATGATAATTACAAATTTAACTATGTATAAATTCGGGTAATTTTTGAAGGTTTATTAGATGCGATAAGCGGAATTTTGGATCAAAATTTAAATATTTAATCGTCGGATTTCATGCATAAAATAATAGGTTCAATCAATGTTCGTAGGATTTACCTTTTGATGCGTGAACCGGAACTATTTAGGAAGTGAACATAAGAGAACGAGAGCCCCACTTGTTGCTCCTCTACTAAGTCCACACGAGCCCGGAGAAGGAGACGGACCAGAATGAAGAAAAAAGAAAGAAAAGGAAGTAGTGGTATGTCGTTGCTCCTAGGCCCGGGAAGGAAAAAGAAACTAGATGGGTTGTTGCCATGCCAAGGGGAGGAAGAGAGATGACCGTGATCCTTCAAATATGGGCGGAAACTAAGCAACCGGCCATGAAGAGGTAAAAGAAGAGAAATGGTTCAGGAACTATGTAAGCTTTAAACCGATTTAGATCGGTTTTATTCGATTAAAAGTCAGGTAACTTAACTGATATCGGAATAAAAATTGCGGTTATTACATATAAAACAAGAATTGTTTTATCTCATTAAGAAAATGAAGTAAAAAGCTTTGTAATATATCATTACTTCTCTTTTACTTCCTCTTTGACTACGTTCACCTCTAATTAAACTATCTAATAATTATATATATATATATATATATATATATATATATATATATATATATATATATATATATATATATATATATATCATAATTATCCCTTAAATTAGTTATATATATAATTTATTTCATAAATAAGTTATATCTTCCTAATTGATATATATATATATATATATATATATATATATATATATATATATATATATATATTCCTTAAATTAGTTATATATATAATTTATTTCATAAATAAGTTATATCTTGTTATTTCATAAATAAACAATGTTCCTTATTATTAACAATGTCCTATATGTATTAATAATCAACCATCTTTGCACTTGAGCTAGTCCATCAACTCTAAGAGTGTGATCTCATAGGACCCGATTATAAAAGTCATGTGTTTAATCCGTTTAACCCCATTAATCGTAGTTGGCTTCTAGCAAAACGACTCCTAAAATAATTAGATTAAATTATCTCCGTTAATTATCATATCCAAGTTTAGTGTTTACGCATTAAATTAAAGAACATAATTCCTTCATTATGAAGACATTATTTTGTGTTAACCTCGTTTATAATTTACCGCTACTAAACTATTTTGGATTTACCAACTCCTTATTTCAATTTAAAATGTGTTTATATACTAATTTTTTTTTTATTCAAGAATATTGTAATAAAATAACAAGAGATAGAAGAAAGACTATTGTTTAAAATATTAAGAATTTTTTTTTAATAAAACAAGGTTTGGTGACTTAATTTGTTGATAGGTAGTCCAATTCGTCTAAGATATAAGGACACATATGTTTGAATGACATCACTTAAAAGTTTTGTTTTGACAATGCTTTTTAATTAAACCCTAATTTGCAAACAAGAAAATACCATTTAGACAACTTGATTACCGGATTACACCATCGTTTGCTTCCAAGAAAATACCATTTTAGACAACTTGATAATTTAAGACTAATACAAATTAGTCTTAAATTACAAAAAAAAATTATTATTTATATCATATTACCATGTTATAAATAATTTATATTTTATTTAATGATATTATTGATTTTAGAAAATTAATTTTTTATTACATATAAAAAAATATTTTTAAAATACATTATAAATTAACAATATTAACTCTCAAAATCACATGTAGATGAACCCAATCCACACGACGAGTGACAATTGATTATACTCAACATGCGGATGAACCCATTGCATGTACAAAATTACTTCTTCTTTATTCAAAATATTTGTATAAATTCAATCCGAGCCCGATTGTCATTCCTAAAAGTTCGTTTCAAACTCGTTCATTTTCAAAACGAACTAAATATAAACGCTTTTTTTAAACTCTTGTAAAAGTTAACCTCGGCTTGGACTCGACTACAATAACACCATAGTTCATAGAGTCATTATAAAAGCCGAGTTACTCACATAAATGTAGAAGTCCCTGGCTTGGACTCGACTACAATGTGTCCGTTTGGAAACTAGTTTATGGGAGCTTAAAGTAGCCGAAGGAGGTTAAAGTAGCTGAAATTTGGCACTGTTTCTCTAAAGTTGGTGTTTGGCAGAGGTAGCTGAAGGGAGATGAAGGGAGATGAAACTAGCTGATGGTAGCTGAAATTTGCCCAATTCCATAAGCTCCTCAAAGCAACGGTATGGAAGCTTATGGTAGCTGAAGCACTTTTTGGTACATCAATACCCTTACAACACATACTTTTAGAGATAGTTTTTAAAAATAAAATAGAGATAGTTTTTTAAAAAATTTCATCCTTATTTAAAATAAATAAACTTATTAAACTATTTATTCATACAATTTATATATTTTTTCAACAATATCAAATCATTTATACATACTTTTAGATTTAATTCTTATTTAAATTTTCGTTAATAAAAATTTCCATACACAAACTTTAATTATAAAATTTTTTAAAATAAATAAATTGTTTATATTAGGCCAACCCGATTGGAACGAGAATTAAGCTAGGAATTAAAAAAAATATATTAATTTAAAATCATTGATTCGTACATGACACGGATTTGAGTACTACTAGTATAATCCAAAATGATTTTTTATTTTATATACGGATAGATACGCCACTACACAATCAGGCATACATTAGACTAAAGAAGTATACCTCCAAAATATAACAATATCATTTATTAATTAATATTTTTTTCTTTGGTCGAAAAAAGTAAAGAGTATAAACCAACGTTGGGGCTCTACAAAATATGTTCACATGAATTTTAAACTTTAGAAGATAAAGTTTACGTTAAAGTAATACATCCAAAATATAACAATATCATTTATTAATTAATAATATATTTATAATTAAAACAAAATTCTATTATTAGACTAAAAATAATATAAACTAGACATAAATTATATTAAAACTAAATAAATTATATTTAATTATTACTGTTCAAATAATTATATCTAATTTCTAGAAGAGAATAAATTATATCAAACTAACTTCAATAGTTACGTTAATATTAGTCTAGTACTCTAATATAAAATTTTGTTTGTAATCATAGCAATTAAATAATTAAATTTTTTTAATAATCTCTAACTTTGGAGTAATGATTTTATGAAAAAAAACTATAACAAAATGTTGTATAACACTTAATATATTAGTAGTACTAATCTTTTTACTATATAACAAACAACTATTATATAAAGTGACTAAAAAAAAAAATTATAATGAAGGGTGTTGTCAATTTACATTTCCATCACCTACGAGCTCGAAATTCCCAAACACTTAACAAGCTTAAAAAAATACATCAGCTACTTCAATCAGCTTCAGCTTCATCTTCATCTTCAGCTTCAGCTTCAGCTTCATCTTCAGCTTCAGCTTCAGCTTCGACTACAATCAGCTTCAGCTCCGACGAGCCAAACAGACCCAATATCACCATTGATGAAGTCCTCGGTTTGGACTCAACTTGAAAAAAAGTTCAAATTCGTTCACTTTCTAAACAAGCTGAATATAAATACGTTTTACATTTTCTATAAATGTAAATTTGACTTAATCTCAACTCGTTTATAAACGAGCCAAACTTCAGCATGTTGACGCCGAGACAAAGTACAACACCGGTTACCCCGTTCTATAGTCGGATGGACTTCTCGGTTTAAATTTATTAATGGAATTTCTAGAGATAGCTTGCTTGCATATCCTTGTAAAAATAACATTATTATTATTATTATTATTATTATTATTATTATTATTATTATTATTCATTTTCAACAAAAGAAAATGATAAAGCAAAGGTTACAAAATTGGTAATGGTGGGGAAACAAAAAAGGAAGAAAAAAGTAGCAGGGAGGCCCAAGAGGATGCCGTTGGATTTTGTTGGCGATAGTACCAATTTTCCTTTTTTTATAAAAAAAATTTACAAAAGACAACCCTATACTAATCGTAAAGCACACATTTTCTTTATATTTTTTAATTTTCACTTTTTGTCATGTATTTTTTCTTGTTAAATAATTTGCCCCTTATACATACTTTGTTTTGTTTCGATAAATTTGCTTGTATTTTTAGTTTACCTTTCTGATGAATATTGCTATCTTTTCTCCAAGGTAAAGAGCAATTGAAGAAAAGAGATACCTAGATTTAATATGGTCAACTCTTATTTTTTGTAAATAGTCTTTTTAGTTCGGCTATAAAGCAAATTAATGGAAATTAAAATCTTGTTGGCTTTAAATAAATTAAATTTGAACGTATATGTTGGTAAATTACTATTTAAAAGTTGCTTAGGTTACTTCACGCACTTCATGAGTCGTATATGTTGTAGGAGAAATTGTTCATATGCTCATCTAATTTTAACACAATATAGTTTAAAAGCAAGTAAATCTCCTATCCTAGTCAATTAAAATTAGATACTTTCTACAATCATAAAAATATCGTCTTAATATTTAGATTTTTTAATCAAATTTAAATATATTTGATGTTTTTGAGAAATTTATGAGAATAGTTTTTAAAAATTATATTTATTAAAAAAAAATGTTCAACCACGGGTCTAAAAAGATGATTAATATTTAATAAAAGGTAAAAAAATTAAGATTATTTAATATTTTTCTAATAAATATTTTAATAGTTATAACAAATTTGCATTCCCTTAAATTGCACCCTAATATAAGTTTCGTGTTCAACTACTCCAATAGTATCATCTTGCCCTGAATTTCAATACAAGAGAAAAACATTTTAGATGACACGTCACCATAAATCCTCAAAAAACTGCCAAACAAGAGATCTTTGATTAGTAATGTTAGGTTTGCTTACTAATTTAATCTAATCACACTTCCAAACAACATCATTCATTCTTAACTACACTTCATCTTTGTGGATTTGTTGACTAACATATATTTCATAATCTAAATAGATATTCATTAAAAATATTATATAATACAATTTATCCGATTAACGGCCTATATTTAGGATTGTGCAATTTTGAGTCCGACCGGATCTAGTCCACAATCAAGTTGTAACTTTAGGTCCAAAATTAACATGTGTATTCATAAACTGTGGGGGAAAAATATTAAACTTTATATTATTTTTAACGTGATCGTAAAATATTATGTTGTAAAATTTGCATATTTTGTAATAAATAGATCGTACATACACATTTATCAAGGGATGTCGGAATTTAAAGTCCGATTGTCTTTATTTTCGTAGATTTACAGGATATGACAATCAGTACATATTCCATACACTTTTAAAAATAAAATTTGATGAATCACACAAAACAAATCGTAATTAAATTAATTAAAACAGTTAAACCAAACCATAACCGGTTCAATATTTATGACAGATACAAAACCGGACCACAACAAACTGGTCCAAAATTTAACGGTCCATCTTTTAGAATGGATTATCAGAACCGGTCCAGTTCATTTTTAACCATATTCACATCCCTATTTTTACATCTAAAAATAAATATTTTTTTGACCGGTTGAAGAAAAGCCCCGAGGAAAACACATATGACAGAACTGGTATGCTTCTTCTTCCTGTTCAGGGCTCTGTGCATTCTGAAACAAAGTGAAATATTTCTTTATAAAAATAAAAAAATTTAAAAAAAAATGAAAATGAAAACAGTTGTTTCTCGCCCGAGATTGTGTTTCGTGAAGTGTGAACAGTCATCAACGTAACGACAGCCTGTAAGGATCCAAAATCCAGGCCCACCATTATTATTAATCTATTATATTTGCCTTGCTTCTCCAACGTAATATGGATTTTATTACACAAAACAATCCACTCTTTACAACATTTCCATAAAACACACCTTATAAATAAACATTTCTCCATCTTATGTCATCACTATTCATACAATACACACAAACCATCATAGAATATCTTTTGGTCAATATCAATTTATACCGGAATCGAAATTTAGTGGTGTCCTTTATAAAGATTCGTTAAGGACGTGTTCAACGTCACAGGAGTTGAAATTGTTGTTGATTAGTTATTAAATGCTTTGTAAAATTTTATAAGTTAATGAAAAATCTAATTAAAATTTAGTAGGAGTAGATTTATGAATAGAGTTTTGGTGTATTTATCAAAAAGGACAAATATTAAAATGTATTTTTGTAATACGAAAGTAATGATAAAGAGGGTAAAATAGGAAGAAATAAGTGAAATCTTTACGATAATCTCTTCAAAACTATTCTTATTAGGTTTTTTTATAATAACACGGAAAATCACCTTAAAAAGTTGTTATACTTATCTGGTTGTTCGGTTGGATTGGTTTATACAACTTATTAGAGGTGAAAATTATGAAAATTTCTTAAATCTCACACCACTATGAAAATCATGAAAAACTTACTAGATTTTTATAATGCTTTTCAAAAACACCGAACAAGCCTATCATATACATTTCTAAAATTATAAAATTATAATTTTTTTTTTATCGGACGGGACTTAAATATCAATTTTTCTATACATGTCGTTACGAA
Organism: Fagopyrum tataricum; assembly: GCA_002319775.1. Classification (NCBI taxonomy): domain Eukaryota; kingdom Viridiplantae; phylum Streptophyta; class Magnoliopsida; order Caryophyllales; family Polygonaceae; genus Fagopyrum; species Fagopyrum tataricum. The sequence continues at coordinate 42,214,106 of CM008284.1, read as the reverse complement.
TATCCCGAACAAGTGAACAACCTTGAGGTGTGTAGGATCACTTTACTATTATCACTACCATAACCGCTATTAGTTTTTGTAAACAAATTTTCAGTTTTTTATATTTTTTCATCTTATGGGTAGTTTCTCGTAATAACTCTAAAAAAGTGATTAGCTTTGTGTAATATTATTTCCCTCCCTCTCCAAACTACCTCTCATCCTCCATCACCAGAAAAAGAAAAGTTAAAATAAAAATAAAAGGTTGCAGAAAAGCAGTAAACTGAACAGAGAGAGAGAGAGGAGAACTCACCTTCCACCTCTTTCCTTTTCTTGCTGCCTATGCTAAGCATCTTTATTCTTCACCATCTCTCACCTTTAATCCTTCTTTTTTTGTTCTTCCCTCTCTTTCCTTCTTGCATTTCAGTCCCCACCCTTGTACCATTTGCTATTAGAAATACTATCTGTTTTATGAATTCCTCCTCCTAATTATCTCTCTCAATTCTCTTTCCTCTTTCTGCTGATCTTTCTTTTCCTTCTTTCCTTTGTTGTTGTTCTTCATTTGGGTTTGTTTCCTTGCATTGTCTTACTTGTTTGTTTGTTTGATCATAAAGGAATTGCACTTTTGTTTATCTCTATTTCCCAATTGAGAGTTCAAGCTGCTCAAATGGTGTATATGTGTTCAATTTCGTTTTTTCATTAGTGATTTCGTTTTTAGCTTAGTGTCGGTGTTTGGACTGTTGTCGTTGCTTCAAGCCTTCAACTGTTTTCAATTGGAAATTGGGTTTTTGATTCCATGGGACTGTGTCACGGAAAACCCATTCAAATCCCTCAAAATCAATCTGATGAAAACACAGTAACAATCCCGGGCAGCAACAGTAATTTGCCTTCGTCCACCTATGAATCAACCAAAACCCCTAAATTCCCTTTCTATAGCCCTAGCCCACTTCCCGGTGGGTTCAAGAACTCTCCGGCGAACACCAGCGTGACCTCCACGCCTCTCCGTTTCTTTAAACGGCCGTTCCCACCTCCTTCACCGGCAAAACACATCCGGGCACTGCTTGCACGGCGCCATGGATCTGTCAAGCCCAACGAAGCTTCAATTCCTGAAGGGAGTGAGTGCGAGATCGGATTGGATAAGAATTTTGGGTTTTCTAAGCAGTTTGCGAGTCACTATGAGATTGGTGATGAAGTTGGGCGTGGCCATTTTGGGTATACTTGTTCTGCTAAGGGGAAGAAAGGGAGCATGAAAGGACAGGAAGTTGCTGTTAAAGTCATCCCTAAATCAAAGGTATATTGTTTTGATCTTAATTATCTCTTGTAGTGATTTATGAGGTTGTGAATTGTATGGTTTTAATTCCATCCGTTTGAGTAAGCAATGATGGATCAATTATGGAATAAATTAACCCTTTGATCTGTAACTTGTCTTTGACCATAATCCGTATTAAGAACAATTGTGATGGCTAGCTATGATTTGATCGCTTGTTACTTGAGCATTAAGTGCATCCAACTTATTTTTATGCATTGCATCTGATCCGACAATAACTTGTATTCATTTCTTAGAAGATCAATGGTTAATTATGTAATTTATGATTTGACCGTATGCGTGCTAATATCAGATGTGTAATGATTCTGCTATTTTGAGATTCATATCATCTGGTACTCGTGTTGCTGTAACGTTACGAGCTTGTTGTTTTTGCAGATGACAACTGCAATTTCAGTTGAAGATGTAAGAAGAGAAGTAAATATACTACGGGCTTTGACACACAAGAACCTTGTTCAGTTCTATGATGCCTTCGAAGATAATGAGAATGTTTACATAGCAATGGAGTAAGTTTGCTGCTTGATTGGTAGTATGTGATACATAGCTATTTTAGTGCTGCAACTTATAAGATATAATATCTTTTTGACTTCAAGTCTTCATTAGTTTCTATTATGACCATCATCTACTGATCTACATGTAGTCAGCATGTTGAACAAGTATGCATTTATGGTTTTTATACTACTCGAGTACTTGGACTCAGTCTTATGATAAATAATACTATAAATATAATGAAATTATGCTTGCTAGCCATATGAATGGTTTTATCATCTATTTGTGAACCTTAATTTTGTATAGAGAATTTGTTGTAAGTCAATTTTATTTTGTATGTCTCTGCAGGCTCTGCAAAGGGGGTGAATTGTTGGATAGTATACTCCAAAGGTACTGATTTAGTATTTTCCTATCTCAAATGCTCTAGGTTTAATTTATGGCATTGACTGCTGCAACTGCAATTAACATCTGCATTTTCAGGGGAGGAAAATACTCTGAAGACGAGGCAAAGGCCGTCATGGTGCAGATTTTAAGTGTTGCTGCCTATTGTCATCTCCAAGGTGTAGTCCATCGAGATCTCAAGCCAGAGGTAATGCCCTTTCATGGTGGTCTCTTTCGCTTTTTTGCGATGCACATAATTATCTTCTATATAGTTGTTGATGTTATCTAATTTTTGTTTCAGAATTTTCTTTTTACTACCAAGGAGGATAATTCTAGTCTAAAGGCCATTGACTTTGGTCTCTCTGATTACGTAAAGCCAGGTTATGTTCATTACTAGCTGTTGCATTATTCTCTTTGAAATCTGGAAACATAAGAAGCTGACTCTTGAACTAACTTTTGCAGATGAAAAATTGATTGATATAGTGGGAAGTGCTTATTATGTAGCTCCTGAAGTTCTGCATAGGTCATACGGGACTGAAGCGGATATGTGGAGTATTGGTGTGATTGCTTACATTCTTCTGTGTGGAAGTCGCCCCTTTTGGGCTCGTACAGAATCTGGAATATTCCGGGCAGTGCTGAAGGCAGACCCGACTTTTGACGAGGCCCCTTGGCCAGATTTATCACCAGATGCTATTGACTTTGTCAAGAGATTACTGAACAAGGACTACCGAAAGCGGCTAACTGCTGCTCAGGCTCTAAGTAAGTCCTCTTGAGAACATCATATAAAACGGAACTTAGTTTACCATTTTGAAATTACATATATATATATTTTCTGTTATTTCAAGCTATATAAATTGTATTCAGGTCATCCATGGCTAGCTAATTATCAAGATATCAAGATACCTTTGGATATGATAATATACAAACAAGTAAAGACTTACATATTCTCATCACCTCTACGAAAATCAGCTCTGAGGGTACGGTAATTCAAACTTTACTCAGCATTAGCTGTGCATAATTTACAGTTGATAATCTTAAAAGTTGCGCTGCTGTGCAGGCTCTAGCGAAGACATTGACAGTGTCTCAATTAGCTTATTTCAAGGAGCAATTTCAGCTACTCGGACCAAGTAAACATGGTTCTCTCTCGATGCAGGACTTCAAGACAGTAAGCCCTGTTAATACTCAATCTTAATGTTCCTTAATGCTTAGTTCCTAGCTTCTCTCTAATTATTTTTTTTATCTTGCAGGCTGCAATTAGGTGTTCAACTGATGCAATGAAGGATGCACGGGTTACTGAATACGCGAGCTCGGTACCATCCATTCTCTTGCTGTCATGTATCTTGAACTAAATGAAATGTTAAATTAATTTTGTGTAAACACATTGACAGGTGAGCACACTCCAGTACAAAAAATTTGATTTTGAGGAGTTCTGTGCTGCAGCCATAAGCATACATCAAATAGAAGCCATGGAAACATGGGAGCAACATGCACGCCGTGCTTACGAGTTGTTTGAGAAGGACGGAAACAGACCCATCATGATTGAAGAACTTGCCTCGGTAATTTTCCTCTGCTATCTAAAAACCCACTTCACTCAAAAGAGAATAGAGCTAACAAATTTGATTGATGACCAGGAACTCGGACTTGGTCCGTCTGTCCCAGTTCATGTTGTTCTTCAAGACTGGATAAGACACTCAGACGGTAAGCTCAGCTTTCTCGGGTTTGTAAGGCTTCTTCACGGCGTTTCTTCGCGCTCCTTCCAAAAGGTTTACTCAAACCCTATCTAAGTCGTCGCCACCCTACATAAAGTTTTTCCGTCCACCTGTAGCGTTGTAGGTGTTAGTGTTTGTTGTGGTGGTTGTGTTGGAATTGGAAAATGTTAGAATTTGTACAGATGATGAAGTTAGGAGATTAGCCGGAAAATGCATTTACAAGAAGCAACCTCAGTTTCAAATGTCCTTTCTATTCTCATCTCGCTTTGACGTGCGGCTTCTGCTCTTTCTTCCTCATTTTCATGCATGTTGTATAATATTTATAAAGTCACTTCATTCTTGCTAATTTTGTTTCCTAAAACTAAAATGTATGGTTTCTTAATTTTGCTTACTAAAGGTCCCAACTCATACTTACAGGGAAGTCTCACTTTTATCATAATCACAGGGAAAAAAAGGTTTCATTTAATACTTTTTTGCTCAAATCTCTTGAATAAACGTTCTCGAAATCAGGGTTTAGGTTTTAAATTTGAAATTCCAAAGTTTGAAATCAGGGTTTAGATTTAGTTTTGAAATTCCAAATTTTGATGATTTTGCGTGTTTTGGACGAATGAATGAATGTTGAATCATGTTAAAAATCTAAAAGTTAGTGTAATTTAACAATAAATTTGGATAAAAACGATTAAAATGTGAAACAAATTTGCATTGCTTGAACATAATTGGTGGGCTTTAATGAGTTTTGATTAGAAAAAAGACCAATAATATTTGGGCTTGGGTTTACTCTGAGCCAAAATCTATCTACAATTTTTTTTAATGGTAATTACTTATGTGACATCGAGATTTTTAAAAGAAAAAGATAGTGATTGGATACAAAATAATAAATAAAATGATTATACTTCATTATGGTCTTTAAAAAAACTCTAATCTATCATTATAGTAACTAAATATTCATGTCTAGAAATTCTTGAGATGCTTTTATCTATCTATATACTAAAGCAGCCTGTGAACTTACATGTGTCACAATTTGGTGAATTCTTTTACACGTAGCACAGTGTGGTGAATCCACGTCATAAAATTTACACGTGTCATTTTTTTGTTAATCCAGGTCCTACCATATTAAAACAATTATTTAAAATATTTGATTTACGAATTTTAACTAATTTATTTTATATATCGAGTCTTTAAATTTTGTTAATATACGTAAAAAAAAAAAATTTACCAAATCTTTTTCACCAAATATGTCAAAAAAATTAATAAGCCATTTTACTAATTTATTTTATATATTATTCTTCATATTTTTTTGTTAATATACGGATAATTTTTCACTTTTTCACCAAATCATTTTCATTAACAAATTTTCATTAATTTATTTTAATTCAGGTCCCATTATGTTAACACAAATTATTTTTAATATTTAATTTATGAATTTATTTTAAATATTTTATTAACTAATTTATTATTAATTTCTCATATTATTAATTGACCTTAATATTTTATCAACTTATATTTTTTAATTGTCAACTGAACTTATATATACTTTCTAAAACTTATAAACATTATTTCAAATTTAATCTTATTTTTCTTACATATATTTTTCAACTCAACGTTGATTTTTCACAACTTATGAACTTTATTATTTATTTAAACTTTTAAAGATCTTAATATTTTTATTTATATTTTTAATTTTCAGTTGAACTTTTTTTTTTCTTTTTCTGAAACTAATAAAAATTTCTTCTAAAATCAGTTTTTTATAAACGTTTAACAAAAAATATTTTTTCATTTTTTAGAATAAATAAAATTTAAGAATTAAAAAAAAATCGTTTTTTTATAATAATTAATTTTTGTTTTAAAAAAAGTCGATTTTAATATTATATGAAAATAATTTCAGATATTTTTAAACAATTTTGTATAAAAAATCATAAATTTCATATTGAAAATATATGAAAAAAATTGAAATCATTTTCCAAAAAAAAAAATCGATTTTTTTTTATAAAATATATCAAATTATTAAAAACAAATCAAATAGTTTTAAATATATTTTTTTATATTTACACAAAAGTATGTAAAAAATCAAGGGAATAACTCCGGAAAAAAAATCAATAAAGTTTTGATTTTTTTTATAATAAAATTTAAAAATATTTTAATTAATTTTTTATTTTAACATATTAATTTATTTTAAAAAAACAGAATGAACATTACACCTATAATTCTAAATGTTTTAATGACATGTAAAAAAATTATTTGTCAAATCTTAACCGGAGTTAAAAAATTTGAAAAAATAAGTTATATTATTTTATATAAATACATTGATAGTATGTATCATTTTCAATAATTTTCAACGTTCGTATTATTTGAGTTTCATTGATAGTTGTTGTTATTTTTTAATTTTCTTTTAAAAAAAATCTTTTGAGTAATATTTATTATTTAATAACTTGACATATGCTATTAGTCTTACTAATTGTTAGGTAATTCACTATTTAAATTTAACTATTTGATATTGTAAATTTTAACTTAGACATGTTACTTATATTAATAAATCTCTTTCATTTATATTTCAATATATTATTATTTAATAATTTAAATTTAAATTTTATGATTTGTTTTACCCTTTATTTTTTGTTAGTATATGTTTTACAATGACTTCTTATCTATCTTATATAATAAAACAACCCCTGAACTGATATTTGACGTAATTTTGTGCGGTCACCTCTTCAATTTTACAATGTCGTCTATTCGTTAACCCAAGTCACATACTCTAACATTTAATTTAATAAACCCTAATTCTTTCTTGGATTGATACTAACTTTGGCATTCGAGTGTCTCAAAGGATATTGTCCCGAAATCCTCTTTCCCGATTGTTATTGTAGAATTTGAATTCTTGCTTGGCTTCCAATCATAATTTGAAAAATAAATTCTTACAACAAGTATCACATAACAATTAAGACAATTTCTCAACATAATGAATTATCAAGCATTTGTTTGACACACAATTATCGTCTAACCCATGCAGGGCACGGATATTAAAACTAGTAGCAAACTAAATGGCTACTCAAGAGTATAAATTGATGATTATTATTTTTAAAAATTACATAATTAGGATAAAAATATTTTTTGAAACAAACTTATTAAAAAACAAATAAAAATAATTAATAAAATATAACAAATTACATGTTCTTACACTCTACGTTTCAATCAAAGCTTTGTAAAGCTTAAATTAGTGCACAAACATAAGATAGTATTCTCCTTTACGTTTCAATCAAAGCTAGCTTAAACTAATATACAAGTTTATTGCAATAAAAAGAGTATGTGTACAAAATACGTGTCCATTTGACATAATTTTATAAGATGAAGTTGTGGACATATGAGTCTGACAACAAAATCACGTCAAGGATAACATAATTCATGTATTGTCACATTATGGGCCTTAACCATGATGTTGCAGTATAAATAAAATAAAGAATAAGTGTTTTTTTTTTTTGCCTTCACTTTGACGTAAACGTAAGAATTATTCTATGGTGGTGGCAAGAGCCAAAATTGGTGCATACCCTTTTGTTAAGATGAGATTTTCAAAGCACCTAATCTTCAATCCTCCTCTATTTTAACGGTCCATATTTTTGCCTTTCTTTATCTCTTATTTGGGTATTCAATAGATAGGGTTGCTACTTGCTTGCTTCAATTTTTTGGGTCCTATAGACGTAACTCAAAATTTAATGTTTGTTTATTTAGAGTGAAAATGGAATAAAAACGGTTCAGAAAAAAATAAAAAGAAAGACATCCATCATTTCATTTTAATTGTTAAACATACATGTTTTTTGATTAATTCTGTAATATTCAATTTCCATAAAATATTCTTAGAAAATTCCAAACGTACCCTTATAGTTTATGAAATGGAACACTTCTAGAAAATACATGAATAATACTTCATCGCTCACTGATTACGATGATGAAATCTCGTTGTGCTTTTGTGTTGGAGTTGAACCTTGGTTTTCGCCGATTCAACCAAGTAACCAATTCTTGTGTCCTATTTCTCTGTTTTATGTATTATCGGCCTATACAGTGTAAAATCTAGCTTGATAGTGTCTCAAATGTAGTCACATGTTTTGTGGTAAATTGGATAATCAATTCTTGTGTCATATTTATCAATTGATTGCATTCAAATCCTAACAAACCTAACTCGCATATATGGCCGGTGTTAACGGGCGGTTCGGAGTATCATTTTCGTCTTATAAATTCACATGTTTTAAATATATATTTTGCTCGCGGAAATCGTGAATTTTCCGTTCTATTGACACATCTATATAGATGCGGGATTACAAACAATTTAAATACTTATTAAGTTATTATATTTGGTATTGGACCTTATAAGGTATTAATTATTTTCTTATAATATCAAACCTTTTATATTTGTGTTTGTGATGAGATTGTTTGTATTTTAAAATGATAAAAGTAAAAAAAAAAAGTGATTAATTTCTGATATTCTTTAATTATGCTTGCATATTTAGGATTGGAACAAAGGTAGTTCAAGTTGATTGGAATTTGAAGATGATATTGATGGTGACATGTTCTTAGGCAATTTCGAGCTACTTAATTTATGGCAGATATCTATTGACACGATAGAAAGGGAAAGAATTTTGGATTGAGATGCCTTCATGAATAATAAGATACCATTTTAGGGTCCCACCAAATTGTTATAATTCCCATGATTATTAGCCAACCATCTCTATACCCAATCTTTTTTTAACAACTTCGTCTTCTACCTATAAGTTATACATTTTGTTAGGTATCCGTGTCAACCATAAAATATTCATGCATAAATAATAAAGTGATGATACGTTCGGATATAAGGTTGTTGGACTACTTACTATGTCACGTGCAACGTAGTGAAGATATTTTATCTAATTTCCGTGTCCCAATTTCGTGTTACACTTCTTCTCTCGATCGATTCACGCTCGACCATTAAAATTATTATATTTTATTTAAAATATTTCATTTAGAAATACGGACCTCGTTGTCCGGACAGATTGGACCGGATTTTTTGAAAATCCGGACCACGGACCGGAATTTCAAAACCAGTTATTCTTAGTTTTAAATTAATTTCGGTCGGATCCAGGTCACTAATTTTTTCGATCTTAGACCGAGACTAGAAATCACCATATATCTAGACCATAAAACCGGATCAAATCTGACCTGGGGTGAATCAGCATGAGATTAATGAACAATACTAACTTTTTTTAAAAAAAATAAAATCCTACGTGTAGAAAAGGAAAAAGCAGCTCTTGAAACGTGGCAGGCCACGGTGGCAAGCTCAAACGTGTAAAAACAAATCAACGGCTGAGATTTCAGTAGTACAATCTCACACGTACCAGAAGGCACGCTTACATCACATTTACATATTACAGTTACTCACACGTGCCAAGTACACTATGCGCTATATATAAATTCGCGGCGCCTAATACTGCCCACAATCGCCTCAGCCGATAGCATATCGAGTGAGAGCGATCGAAGATTCCATCGCCGGAAATAACTCTTTATATCCGCATATTCGCCGGAAGATTATCTGGTATGGTATCAATAGTCAACTCTATCGTTATTCCAATCGCGACAATCAGATTTTTTATTAGTGATTTTGTTGTTGCAAAAGATTAATCGGCGGATTTTTTTGAAGTTTTCTGTTTATCTTATGAAGATAATCAATGCTGTGTTCTGTTTATCTGATAATTTTTAGGTCAATTGAAGAATTTTCGGCTGGTGGTGGAGCATAAGGTCAAGCGAGTGATATGCCGTATCTTGTACGCGAACATTTGTTGATCGGTAATATCGGAGACGCGGCGGAGGTTCTGGAGAAAGGTAGCTCCGAAATCACTCATATTCTATCGCTGCTGAGCTCGCCGTCGATATCGTTTTTCACGGAATGGCGGAGCACGGTGTCGATTCCGGCGAAGGAGATTCGAAAGGTGTATTTTGGGGAATCGCGAGGCGGTGATGATTGTGAAAAGGAAGAGGATGGATTGGAGGAGAGTTCATTGTCAGATTCGGAGAAGGTATTGTGTGTTGTGGAGTATGCTGGGAAGGATTTGAAGCTGATTAGGATGGCGGTTCCAATTAGGGATACGGAAAGTGAAAATTTGTTGGATTATCTGGATGTTTGCTTGGATTTCATTGAAGAAAGTAGGAAGCAGGGATCTGTTTTAGTGCACTGTTTTGCTGGTGTTTCGAGGAGGTATAAATTGGCTGACATTTTTCACATTTGACTTATTATTCATCTCTGTCCATGCCTCCGTGTAGTCCTGCTTGTGTTTGTTGATGAATTTAGACTATGCTTGGAGTAAGTCTGATTTGATACCTTGGATTATACTTTCTTATCTCTTTGTTTGTTTGTTATGGAGAAATCAAAACTACTATTTTGACAGTTGAGGTTCTGATGTTGATAGCTTGTCTTATAAGATTTCTAGTTCAACTAGACCTAAGGGTTTCTCTCCTTGTATATGTTGATTGCAGTGCAGCTATCATTACAGCATATCTGATGCGGTCTGAACAACTATCTCAAGAAGGTTAGGACACTGCAATGTGTTTAAGTGGTTCACCATTAAGCATACTATGTTGGCAATAAACATGACATGCTTTAATTGATGTTATATACAAAATTGATGTTCCATGCTCTTGTATCCTGCAGATGCGCTGGAGTCCTTACAACAGAGTTGCGACTTTGTATGCCCCAATGACGGCTTTCTGGATCAGGTGAGAGAAGTGCTAATACATTAGTAGATAACAAAAAGATTACCAATGTAGTACTTCTAAACTGCTCATGTGATAGGCTCTTGAATTATAGAGGAGTCATGGGTTAAATCCCCTTTTGTCTTGCAGTTAAAGATGTTTGAGGAGATGGGTTTCAAGGTTGATCATGCCAGTCCCATATATAAGCGCTTCCATCTAAAACTGTTAGGCAAGTTTCCTTGTCTCCATTCTATTTGATGCATAGATGCAGTCATTCCGTCAAAAGAACCTTCTGAATCCTTTTGAACCTTGATGTACTAGTACTTCAAGTACAGTTTCATTTGAACTGCTTATATTTCAAATGAGACTTGCCCTTGCTTTCCTTTATCCCTTGATCCTTTGGGAACTTCATGCTCTAAATGTGTCTGGCTTAATTAGTACTTCTCTTCCTTTTGTGATCCACCTTTCACCATTATTGGCCATTTATTGTACTTGTTTGTCATCCAAAATGCCTCCAACTGCAAATTTCCCCCCTAACTAATTGTCTTTCTTAACCTCAATGCATGTTACATATTCTTCTTGTATTAGTCAGTCTTTATGTGTATACTCTCAGGAAAGGTCACTCTTGAATATGTGCAGTATCTTTCTTTTTTTTTCTTTTTTTTTTGAAAGGGTGCAGCATCTTTCTTAATTGTCATTGTTCTAGGAATTGGTAGTTAATACTTGGATATGTGCAAAAAATAGTGTGCAGTAGAGGAAAGAACCTTTGTTGAATCTGAAGTTTGAACTTTTTCGCTAGTCATTGTTCTTTTCCAATTAAAGTCCAAAGGTTTTTGAATGTTATAAGATTCTTTTAACCTTAATATATTTTCTCACAATTCGATCAGGGGATTCTTTTGCTCGGGGAGACAAAATGGATATTTCAAAGTTTGGAGTGGATCCAGGCTTAAAAGAAAAACATCTCTCTCCCAAGCTAGAAGAATCTCCTATTGGAACTGTGAACTCTATTCGTGGATATCGTTGCAAAAAATGCAGAAGGTTGATTGCTTTGCAACAGAATGTAGTGGAGCACGTCCCAGGTGAGGGTGAGACATCCTTTGGATGGCATAGGAAAAGAAGTAATAAAGCTGATGAGTTTGGTTGCTCATCTATCTTCATTGAGCCCTTGCGCTGGATGAAAACAGGTAAACTCTCTTTGCATTTCACCTAAACTAATATAAATGTGATAGCCAAAGTGATCAAGCATATAGTGGCAATAAGCCCCCCAAAAAAGTCCCATTACCACTCACTTTTATCTAATTGGGAGATGATAAAAGTGATTTTATTCGGTCTGAATAAATATTTATTAGGATTTTTAACACTGAAATGGGTCAAGTAAGGAGTTTGGTCTGTACCTGAACAACTGCCTCTAACCATATGTCTTATGGGCGTTATGTTTAAAGGATAATGTCCCAATCCCCATTTCCCTTGAATTGGATTGTTTTTTGACTTGAAGATCACAAACCCTGCGTTTTGGCTCATTCTTCTTGCATCTAGGACTGTTCATTGGCCCATGCATTACAAAAATTTGACTAATAGGTCCGGTTCAGATCTAGTCCAACAATAGATTTCTGATCCAGACCGGAATTTGAACAGTCTGTTGCATCATGCATTGATTCAACTCGCATTGAGAATGATTGTTTTTTCAGTGGAAGAAGGTGAAACGGAAGGCAATTTGTCATGTGTTCAATGCGAGGCTCGTTTGGGTTGTTTCAACTGGTCGGGCATCCAATGCAGCTGTGGAAGCTGGATCACCCCAGCATTCCAACTCTACAAAAGCCGGCTCGACATCTGCACTATCTAAACTCACTCCTCATGGCCTGCATACACGTTTCCTGTGTTAAATTATGGCTACAACAGACCAAGCACTGAAAACCCCTTTTGTAGCAAGCCTGAGTTGTTTTACTATAAATAATGACAGTATATGTGCAAAATGCAGCTCTTACAGCAAGCCTTGCTGCTTCCTTTTCTTCTATGGTATATATATCGCATGTAACAGTAAATATATATTTGACATATTTGCATATTCATCGCTTATCTTTCCTACCTTTTCAAAATACGTCCTCAAAATATAAATCCAATCATTCGTTTCACTATTAATTAATGGCATTCTTGTACTATTAATTTACGGGTATCCATAATCCCCCGTACATTAGTGGATTGAAGAAGAAACATAATTTTTCTATAGTTTTCATTCTCATAAGTCATAAACCCTATAATTTCACTTGATTTTCATTCTCATAAACTATAATTTCCCTTATCGAAAATCACAAAACCCCCATAATTCCTCCCATTTCCCCTTCATTTTCATTATCATAAACCACATAATTTCCCATGTTGAAATTACAAAAATCCCATAATTCCCCAATACTAGACCTGTTCATATCCGGGCTCGGGCCGGGCTAGACCTGTTCATATCCGGGCTCGGGCCGGGCTCTGTGAACTTTTCGACCCGTTTATCCGGACCCGGGCCGGCCTAAGCCCGGCTGCCAGGCATACAATCCTTTGCCATACCTGGTCCGGCCGGGCTGGCGGATGGACCTCCAGGTACCCGTTTTATTTATTTTTTAAAAAAAATAATTTTAAAAACTATTTTCAATTTAAATTTTATGTAAAAATATAATATTATAAGGTATTATATATAATAAACATTAAATTTATGATAATTATGCTAAATATTTTATAATTATATTTAATATTTTAAAAATATATACAATATATATTTTTTTATACGGGCCAACGGGTCGGGCTTTTCGGCCCGGACGGACCTATAGTGTTGTCTGTACCCGGTCCGGTCGGGCTTCCCCCTATGTTCATACCCGCCCATTTTTCCCGGCGGATGGGCTGCCCGGATATGATCAGTTCCACCCAAGACACCTCCAATAAAAAAAAGTCTCTTGCCACTAAATTACTAAATCTAACAACTTCAGGAGTTGCTTTGAATAGATTCAAGTGACACAAGAAATTACCATCAGGGGAAGAGAAAACCATGGCATTAGTCTCGAGGAACTCTAGGATTTACAAATAGCCTTTTTTAATGACAATTTAAGTCGTGAAAAATGGTGCTTGCCTCAGATTAGGCAAAGCAATGTCCTACTTGACTAAGTTAACAGTGTATACAATCATCAGAATATCACCAATGGCCCCTCATCTCTAATTAGAGAAGTGAAAACTTGAGTGCATGTTCATATACTCCATGATCTTCTTTAGGCTTTGTCAATTGTCATCATAACCACAAAAGTGCGAAGGAGATACATACTGTCCGCGGATCATCTGGGAAAGAGCAAGATTTGCACGTTGATTTTCGCCAATATCATCAGGGGAATCAACAGCTCAATGGGATTGTGATTCCAGAAGGATGTTTGTGGCAACATTGATGTCGTTTCTAGCATGCACGAGTGCTTCTCGGGCTGAGCTCTGGTCAAAACCCATTGCTACTAGTGTTGCAATGGAGTCCTCAGGTGGTTCAATTAATCCAACATTGGCAGGTGGGTAGTTCCTCTGCATTACAGGAAGTCAATAGCTCGATCGTTTTACTTGGGAAACTAAGAATGTTATAAACATGATTTGAGACAACAGCCAAGGTTAACTTTATGTATTTCTTTTCTTACCGAAATAGATGACATCTATGTTCTATTATTGTCAAACGAAAGGAAGACATAAAGTAAAAAAAAGGAGAAGATGAAACTTGCCTCAACTTGTCGTGCTGCATATGGAGGTGCACTTCCCAAATTATTCCTAGGAGCTGGTGTGGAAGATGGACCTCCAATAGAAGGGAAAGAAAACCTCGAGAATATGGAAGCAATGAAGCTAGGGAACTATAAATTGTAAACAAAGTATTATTACCCAAAATGAGGAGATTCAAAAGTCATTGAGATAGAAATGAGTAGAAGGAAAGACGTGAAGGAGAACCTTCATCCTGCGAATATAGAAGATGTTCATACGGTACAAAGCACCAGCGAGGATGCCACATAATCCTGGCAGGATAGATCTTTTCCAAGAGGACAAAAGGAGCTACAAGTCAAAGAACAAACACAGCAGACAACAGAAAAAGAATCAAGAAATTGAAGTGAGAGTGTAGTTTGCAAGACAGCTTTTTCTTTGGAAGAACTTCAAAATGGAAGAAAAAGAGGCAAAGCATTGATTTTTATTACCTGAAGACCAGCCAAATATATGAAGGACTTGTCAGAAAAGCGGAAGCTAAAGACTCGGAATCTTGTTGAAATAGGTATATCAAAAAAGAACGGCACAAATGATGCAAATATCAGGCCATATGGTCCCGATGTCAGCAAATTAAAGCTGGGATCTGCAGTAAGCAGTAAAAAAAAAAAATGTATATCATACAAGACTCAATCCACAACATTGTGAAGATATATCATACAAGACAATCCACAAAAAAAAATAATGTATATCTTACGAGCATAAAAAAAAATAGTCTAGATTACCAACCTTGTTTCTCAGATTTAGCGGCGGACAAACAATCGAAACAACATTGTGAAGATATATCATACAAGACTCAATCCACAATAAGATCTTTTTGATATTGAAAGGACCACATCCAAATCACTATGTCTTCCCATCTACTTGATCTATGCAATTTCTTATTCAAGTAGTCATATATCTTATGCAGCAGCGTTTAAACCATGTATTAGATCCATATTTAGGATTCATATGGAAGGACATTACTTTCCTAATCTTACTGGTCTTAGAAGTTGAAAGTTTTCACAAATCTCCCCTCCATTCTCAGATTTTTTGAAGGCCTGAGATTAAAACAAGTTATCTAAACAAAATAAAATCCAATTTATGAGATGACATACCTTTCAATACAGCCAATGCCACAATCTCCAAAAGTAATGAAATGGTGATACAAAACACAATAAACACCTGCAGATAATTGAAAGGAAAAAAATATTTTAAAAATTCATAAAAACAACAGAAATGAGATCACAAAGCAGTTTTCTCAACTATAATAATTGTACTTATTTTCTCAATTTATATTAGGAGTTGGGACCTAATATTACCTAATAAAAATTGATAATACTTCCTATATTTCCAACAGGGTTGTAAACTTGTAAAATTGCATTAAGTTTCCCAGTAATACTCCGTATTAAACAGAACACCCTTTTAACCAACGATCAAATTACAGTTCCCAGGATTTGTTTAGCAGCATATTATAAACAAAATTTCATACTTCATAATTTCATAAACGTCTAATATTCTTATGCTTCCCCCAGCACATTTGTAGTTCCAAACAGAATAGCAAAAGGATAACTCACCGAGTACTTATTTGATCCTATTTGTCTCTCGAACACACGGAAGTAGTACAACAAATACAGCCCAAACAGAAGTTCTGGTGTAGACGAAAATGCGAAAATGGACACAACGAACTTCCAAAGCTGAAGCTTCTGGAAAATGTCCTGGCATAAGAAAATAAATTGTTGGTACAACTCGTACGGTCATATACCTAAACTTTGTATGACCAAAGAGTAAAAAGATAACAGCTACAAGATAACAGCTACAATCTACAGGACATTGCATAGACAGCTAGCAAATAGGTGGCATCAAGTTAATAGACGAGGTCACGAGGGTACCAAACTATGATAGAAATATAGGTTGCAGAAACTAAACCCAGCTTTTCAAGAGAAAGGGAAGCTTTCATTAGAAGAATACACTTGATATGCTCATGGAGAGTGGAGACCGATAATTCAAGAGCAAGCTGGATTACTCCAGATTTTGAACAGATAGGAGCACGATTTTTCTAGGGAGTTAGTTAAGCTGTGAGTTTGGAATTATTGAAGGCATTGTTGGGTGACTAAGATCCAAGGGATAGTTATTAGCTTTATCAGCAACATATCCTGAAATTGTATCTTGTTTATGGCTTGTTGCTTTGGCCAGAGGCTCCCTCTCCTGGTGTACTTAAAGGAAAGAATTTGGTTGGGAGAATTCATCTTAATAACTATAGTTTTCTGCGTGTATCTTGTTTAATGTATGTTCGTGTGTGAATCTCGACTCACGCTCTGTTAATAACCCCAAATCTCAATAAAGCTAGTCAATCAGTCCCGGCCCAAAACATACAATAACACAGGGAGAAAATCAACCAGATGGTGTACTAAAATTTCAAAATAATGGCTTGATCCATGCACCTCTAAAGCTTTTCTGAGATTAGTTAAATTCACCATAACATTCAGAGCCAAAAAGAAAAGCTCATAAAAGGAAAAAGAAGCAGATCACAAGCAAATCAGACTAATATTTGGTGTTCAACTAACACCATGCCACATATCAATCCTAGAACTAGATTTTACAGAACCAACCCTAGAATTCCATCAATTGGAGGGCAACACCTGTCCAACCGTGCAATAGAGACACATGAAATCATCCCAGAACACCTTAATTTCTAAATCAGAAAAAAAAAAAAAAAACTTACATCTAATCGAAAGCTACGATCGCGAAATTTACAATTTACAGGAGAAATTAGCAAAATTGATGAGGTAAACCTACTTGATAAGAGAGTCCTAGCTTGTTAGCACGGCCTTGAACTCCAAAGAAGACAGTGAATAAGGCGGACGCAACGACAATCCCCCTGGTCACAGGAGCGTTTGCTGTTGAACGATCAAGGAAACCAAAAATGTGAAAATTGTTCGTCAATAAGCTTGATCTGAAATTTGAAATCTGTTGAAAGGAAAAGAAGTAATTACTGAATCCAGATGGTCCGCCGTTCATCTTCGAAGCGAAGAAATAAACCAAAACGCCTTTTTTCTGCTCTTCGTCTCTCTCCCTCCTCGGGGCGAATTTCGTGATTTCTCTAGTTGATTCTCCGATGGGGAAATTAGTAGAAAAGAAAGTATCAAGCATTCAAGCCATTTCTGGTCAACCTTTTTCTTGACGACGGAGTATTGGGCCTAAAAGCCCATAAACGGCCAAAATTTACCGTACCTGTCCTGGGCTTTAATGGGCCTTTACCCTTGCTCTGTTGTCCGCTTTCCACTAAAAAAAACAGTTTAAGGCAAAACAAAATCAAATAAAAAAATGTTGACCTTTGTTAGGCTCGACACAATTTTATTTTTTTTAAATTTGGTTATAAAAACGACGCTTTTGTCCTCAAATCCAGTTTACACACTCTAAGGTTTTTGAAGGTGTCCGGGGGAGGTCGAGATGATTTTATCCGATTCCAGATTAAATCTTTGTTCCTTTGACGAAGTCCGTATGAGACATATTTTCAGAGAAATCAACTGTATTGCTGACCAATTGACTCATCTGAAAATCTCGACCCCCAACACCATTTTTTCCGAAGATCCCGAACTTCGTGTTTTTATTCGCAAGAAAAACATCCCAATATACTTTTCAGTAATTTTTGGAGTTATGAATTCTAACAAGCTCCTGTTTTAGGAATACCTTGTGCTTCTCCACCACCTCTTTTTCATAGAGTTACTCACTTGTATTTGAAGTGTTCCGTGCTTTGCAGTGAACCCTTTCGTGTTTTGAGAAAGTTTTATTGGTGGGCGTTCGGGTTGTTTGTCTTGAAGGGGTCGTAAATTTGTGATCGATTCCTAAAGGCTTTGACGTGAGCCAAAATCTGAGGTGTTCACAGTTGTTCCCCAAACTCTCGTCTTGTGCACTTCCTTGAACGACATTCGTTATGTTGTCCGTTCTCCAAATCCTGACCCGCGCTCCTTTCCCTCGAAGATCTCGTTGCTTACGGCTGTACTTGTTGTACTTTTGGTTTTCTCTTTGATATTTCTTTTTTAACGCTTTTCACGACAACTTGTCCGTCTGCCGATTTTATTTTGACCTTTTGATCCATTAAATGGCGTGTCGTTTAGTGCATCGAACTGCTTTTCTTTATAAAAAAAAAAGAACTTAAATTATGCTAATTTTAATTTTGTTATCCAAAATAAAAGGAATAAATTTTAGTATTTTAGAATTATACATATATTTAAACATAAAAATAAATTATAAAATATTTCAACTGTATCTTGAGGGTGATGAGTACAATAACACATATAAAAGATAGTCACCAAAACACAAATTTATCCCATTATTTAGCAAAATTGCTAGGGTAAGGTGAAAATTTTACTAATGATTCAGTTTGGGAATTTTTGACGGCGTTCTGTTTAGAAAAGTAAAACAGTATATTTGATGTTATCGGGAGCACATAAATTTTAAGAAAAACATCCCAATATATATTTTTAATAAATTTTAATCTAACTTCAATTAATTTGATAAAGCCACATTAAATTATTTTATCATGCCAACATAAATTACCTGATTTTTTCTGATTTATTTTAAAATTTTCTTTTGTCCTTTTCCTTATTAAGCATTCATCGACGCCAACTACCCTTCTTCGTTTCTTCCTGCCAACAATCCTCACAAGAAAACAACACCTAAAGTCTTTTTTTTTTTTTTTTTAAACAAATGTTAGTTCAACATTTTGAGCTTCTTGAAACAATTGTTTGTTTTCTTTTATGAATGAAATCAGAATGACTTTCCGAGAAAAAAAAAAATAGTTTAATTCCCGTGTCTTGGCACGGGTGTAATCTTAAAACTTATGATATTGTAATTTAAATAAATTAATTGAATAGAAGTTAAAAATAAAATTTTATGTTATCGATATATTAATTATAAACAATAAAAATAGTTTAATTAAGAAAATATTATATATATTCTAATTTTTCAGTAATCATATAACGTAAAATAAAGTTAATATTGATAACCATTACGAATGTAAAATGAAATAAATAATTTATTAAAAAAATAAATTTTACTTTTAAAATTGGAATATAAATGTTAAATATATAGAAGTTATAAAAAGTGATAGATTTTGGGTCAGATATGACGTGGGGGTCCATCGCACGTCCGAGCGTATATGCGTGTTGGACCCAAGCCCAGCACATAAGCTCGATGAGGTTCTATCCTAAAACCAATTGACAATAGGAGGAGTAGTCCACTAGCCTTATATACTAGACTTGTTATCCCAATATTGTCGATGTAGGAACTATAATCCTCTACAAAAAGTGCACGTTAAAATTGCCTTAGATTTTTTAAAATTACAGAACAAAGAAAATGTAATATTTTTTTTTGTAATACTTTATACATTTGCTAATTGGTGAGTAATTATGAAATAATATGAATATAAACATTATATATTTAAATGTTAAAGTTAGAGTATGAAATAATGATGTTGTAAATAAAGGTGAAAATAGTTTTTAAATAATATTTGATAATGATATATATCTTAAAATAAGTAGAAGATTGTGGTAAAATTATAAATGGAGATATATTGCATATATTAATGATTTGTATGTATTAATTAATTAGTAAAATTATAAAATAAGGATATATGAAAAAATAATATATAACACGAAGTTACTAAGAAAATATCACGTAAGAAATTTTATTTTGTCTTTAATAATAGTATATATATATATATAGATTAAATTGTTGAAACCAAAATCCTATTACTCCAAATTCACAAATTTAACCATTTTAGGTATATACAAGAAAAAATAAAACCATACATTTGCAACTTGAGCGAGTATTTTTTTTAAAAGTTCGATGCCTATTTAGTATCGATGTAAGTATAAAATATTTTTTTAAAGTCTTTATTTAAATTATTTATAATAAATTGTATATAATTTGCAACAATCTTTCTCGGTGCAACTCACTTTGACCAACAAACCGCATTTTGGTCAGCGTAGAAGACTAGTAGATGAACCAACAAGACCGCATTTTGCACCTACCCAATGAGAAATATAAAGAATTTCAAATATACTTAAATTACACTCTAATTAGATGAAGATCCATCAACCTTCTTTGCTGCAATAATTGATTATATTCCCTAATCTATAAACTTAATCTGAAAAAAAAACTAATTAGTGTTTGATCGATAATACTAGATTTGCTAATCTTCTTAACCATCAAAAACCCACCAAACACTTCAAATCCTACGCAAAAAACAAACTCAAAAATGGAGATTCCCTTGCTTTTCCAAATTCTCCTCATCGGAGCTCCACTCTCCCTCCTCATCCATCATCTCTTCACCCGCAAACGCTTGCCTCCGGGTCCAACCGGGTGGCCGGTACTAGGCTGCCTACCTCTCTTAGGAGCCATGCCTCATATCTCCCTCACCCGTTTAGCAAAAAAACACGGCCCATTAATGTACTTAAAGCTAGGATCATGTGACGTTGTTGTAGCTTCAAGTCCTGAAATCGCCAAGACTTTCTTGAAGAATCTCGATCATCAATTCGTAAACCGGCCGGGTGGCGCCGGTCCGACTTACATTGCCTACAACATGGAGGATATGGTGTTTGCCGACGTCGGTCCGCGGTGGAAGATGTTAAGGAAGCTAGCTAATCTTCACATGCTTGGTACTAAGTCGTTTCTTGATTGGGCTCCATTGAGATTCCGAGAAGTCGGGTTCATGGTGACCGAGATTTCGAAAAACCCGAATCCGGTTCCGATCTTGGAGATGGTGTCTTGTGCATTGGCTAATGTGATTGGTCAGAAGAGTATTAGTAGGAGAGTGTTTGATACTCGTGGTGAGGAGTCTAATGATTTTAAGAATATGATTACTGAGCTTATGAGGTTGGCTGGATTGTTTAATATTGGTGATTTTATACCTTGTATTGAGTGGATGGATTTGCATGGGATTCAAGGGAAGATGAAGAAGCTACATGATAAGTTTGATGGGCTTATAACGATGATGTTGGAAGAACACACGAAGACGACTATTGAGCGTGAGGATAACCCTGATTTCTTTGATGTTGTGATGGGGATTAATGGAGGAGTTGATGGTGTTGAGCTTAAGATGGTTAACTACAAGGCACTTCTATTGGTAAGTTTCGATCTATTACATTTATATTGGAATTATATGCATGATTTTTGTGAAACCTCGTTAGTCTTATGTTTCGGAATACTACGGAGTTTGTCATTGCATTATAGCGGTTTAATCTTAAGACACTGATTGGAGACAAGAACCATGATAGTTTGATTGATCTATTTGACCTTAAGTCATTTGTCAAAGTGTCGCCGAATCTAATATATAATGTTCGTATCTAATCCTCCTATACCAATTTGTTTAAGATGGGACCCATGCCACCGACTTTATGTGATGGGCTCGGATCTCACGTACATAATGAGATAACTGGATTTTAATGTCTAAGTTAAAGATTGTGAGTATGTTACGTAAGATCGGTAAGTTAGTCCTTCTATTGTCAATAAAAAGCAATTGACTTTTTTTTTTAAATGACTTGTAAAATTGTTATACAAAAACACACTAAACCACATGAGACTTGATCATCAAAATTTTGCTGTGCCAGAATTTGTTTATAGCCGGAACAGACACATCATCAAGCACAATCGAATGGGCGATGGCGGAGATGATGAAGAATCCGACAATCCTAGCGCAAGCTCAAGAAGAAATCGACCAAGTCGTAGGCAAGAATCGACGAGTACAAGAATCCGACATCCCAAACCTTCCATACTTACAAGCAATATGCAAAGAGACATTCAGAAGACATCCAGTAGTGCCACTAAGTCTTCCAAGAATGACAAACAAAGCATGTGAAGTAAACGGCTATCACATCCCCAAAGACACAAGGCTATTCATAAACATGTGGGCCATGGGAAGGGACCCTTCGATATGGGAGGACCCACTCAAGTTCAAACCCGAGAGGTTTATGACCGAGAAAGGGTCGGTCATCGAGCCATGGGGGAACGACTACGAGCTCATACCGTTCGGGTCCGGTAGAAGGATTTGTGTTGGTATACGAATGGGGTTAGCTATGGTTCAGTTTATTATAGGTACTTTGGTTCATTCATTTGACTGGAGGTTACCAAATGGTGTTGATGTTGGGTTAGATGAAGAATTTGGATTGGTGCTTGGGAAAGCTGATAGGCTTGAGGCTTTTGCAACACCAAGATTGGACCAATGTGCTTATGTTGATTGATGATTCAAGAAATTTGGAACATTGCACTTAAAGTTCACTTCTTAGTGATAGTTTCTATTGGGCTCAATGTCTAATTTGGGCTTTGGTTATGTTTTTATCTTCCTAAATAAATCATAAAGTCCACTTCTTAGTGAGAGTTTATATATTTAGCTTTGTGTTTGTATAAACATTTTTAAATTGGAATAGTTACCGTTGGATTTACTAATATTAATAAGATACATAACTCGGAGTATTAAAATTACAATAATAATTCGTATGTATATGTATGTATTTTTTTGGATTTTTTGAACATGAAATGCAACTTCGGCACGCCAGATTGATATTGATAAATCCGACGCCATTCAAATAAAACGACTTTTTTTTAATAGTAATCTCAAGTCATTCTAAAAAATTTAATTTGTACTGTCGTTCAATTTTAGGTATATTACTTGTTAATTTAAGGGGAAATAAAATAAAAATATAAAATAACCAAAGGTGATATTGCTTAAGGTAGTGTTTAAGGAGCCAAAATTAAAATAGCTTCTACAAAATATACTCATTTTAAAGTTCATATTACGCAAGCGATCTGCATTATGCGCACCATTTGTCAGCTATGATAAAAAGTGAAAGTCGATGGTAAGTCGAATTTTTAGCAAATTAACTCCAAATAAATGAAAGTTAGTTTTACACAGTGGCGTAGTGTGGCAAGGGGGCCTAAACTTTTAAGCGTAAGTAAATCAAATTCATTCTATATACTTTTATTACATCTAATAAAAATTAACTTTGTATATATTCTATTAAAATACATTCTAAAATAATTTTTGATAAAAAGTTATAAAAAATTTAATAATAAAAGCTAATTAATGACACTGTGATGAATATTCTATTGCAACAAAATTTTAGAAAAAGTTGCTACTACCACACAAATGGTAGAGAAAAAAGTTGTGTCAATGGGACTCAAATCTGCACCTTCAGGTACCAACTTCCACAAGAGTACCCTTTGAGTTATTGTGACATTGTGATTTATTGTCCACTAGTAAAAACATTTACCAATCTCAATAGGGGCCATGGCCCCCTCCGAACCCCCTAAACTACGCCACTGGTTTTAAACATCGATTTTAATATACTTCATCCGTTCAAAAATAAATGTCGTTTTAGATTTATATCTTTGTTTAAAAATAATTGTCATTCTAGCTATTTTGACATTTACTTTAAACATTTACCTTTCAAATCATTAGGATTATGTTAGTTATAATTTTCAATAAAGCAAAAAAGTAAGGAAATGATTATGAGTATAATGGTATATTTCACGGATTTCTGTACAAGTATGCAAAAAGCTAAAACGACAATTATTTGTGAACATATGGGGTATAAGCTTAGTTTTGCATATATACACTTTTATTTTGGGAGTCATACACATAATTGAGCGACGGAAACGGCTTCATCATAACTTCCAATATAAAGGTCAACAACGTAAATAAAAAATTAATACGCAATTCATATTTTACAAACACTCTCTTTTATAGTTATTGTGCAAACGTTTATGCTTTCGGTTACTATTGTCACATCGCCGCCACCCTTACTAGAGGATGGTGATTGAGATACCGCCGGCTATGTTCGTCCTACGGATGTGCCACCACCAATTGGGGAGGGTGCTCAGACGCTACAAAGATCTTACCTATTACTACTACTCTTGGTCCGATGGTACAAAACCCTAACATGTCGACAACGGTTACGACACCGACAGTTTCCGAATTTGTTTCTCAACCTTCTTTCACTTTTGAGGCCCTTGTGCCCAAAGTGCCTATCGTCGAAACTGCTACAACTACTACACCTAAATCATGGTCTGATGTTGTCCATGGTTCTAGTAAAGAGGATATGGGACATGGCGGATCTCAATATGATGCTTCAGAGGGCCAAATTAATATGAACTACTTGTTTGGCCCAGATGGGGATCCTTTCCTCACGGTTGAATCTAATTTAGCATGCAAATTGGAATCGGAATTGGCTCTCTCTATTGTCTTCAAAGTTCTCGTCTTCCCGATTGCGTTCCCAGTTATGGATAGAAAGGTTCGTGAATTTTGGGTTTGAGGTGATGGTGTTCAAGTTATTGATCTTGAGAACAACTATTACCTTGCCCGATTTGCTATAGAAGATATGCTTCTGTGTGTACTTACTGGTGGTCCTTAGGCCATCTTTGGTAAGTGCTTAAGTATGAAACGTTGGACTCATGCGTTTGTTACCTCTGATCCTATTTTATCCGCACCAACATGGATTAGAGTGACCGGGATTCCTATGCAATGGTACAATCGGATATCCTATGGGGTATGTCCAACAGAATGAGGGTACTCGTGACAATTGATGCTCGGCCACAGGTTTGTCTGATACTCATGTTACTTATATGGAGGGCCCTATTGATGATAATACCTATGGTTCGTGGATGATGGTCATTAGGCGGCCTCGTATGCCTAAAGGTAAGGAACGTGTTGGCGGAAATGGGGGTCCAAAGAAAAAGGAGCATACTAATACTGTAAAGGCTAGGGAAAAACCGGTTGCGGCAAGATCCCACCAATACCGTTCTAATACACCACCAAAGGAAGCTTCACCTTCTGGTTCTGCTTACCACGTTTCAGCTAAGGGGAAGGAAGTTCATGTGTCTTCGAATCCTCTTGTTACTTCTTTCACTCGACGCACCTCTACACCAAATCTACCACCTCCAACGGTTGCGTCTACGAGTAGAACAAAATTGACTACCCAACCAATTACCCCTCCAAATCCGGTTACTAAGGTCACTACACCATACCCTGTGCCTCAATCGAGGGCTTCCACAGAGTCAAAGAAGAAAAAGAGCCGAATAGTAAGGCTAAAAACGATGCTCGCCGAAATACTTGGCGGTCGAAGCAATCACATTAACCTGTTGAGGCTAAAGAGACTCTTGCAGATGGCCCATGTGTTTTTGCCAAGAGATTACGACCTGATGAAAATCAACTTCAACCGGTGCTTGCTACCATACCGTCAACGCATGTTGTTGCTCATCCTCTCGAGTCTTCTGAGGTTGTTGTCGTGTGTACTAACTTTGGTGACTTACAAGTTGTGGGTGATGTTAGTGACGGGTGTATGATTGATGTTGGTCATGAACTTGATCTCACGGTTGAGTAGCCTCCTGTGCAAGGTTTGATCTTCATTGTTTTTTTAATTATTTATTAATGAATTTTATGTTGTGGAATGTTTTTGGAGCTTGCAAGGCAGGTTTCCGACGTGCTATCCGATATCTATGTTACCATCACATCGATATCCTTGCAATTTTTAATCCACGTGTTTCTGGAGCACGAGCTCAACGTATTTGCGACCGTTTGAGTCTTCTTGTTTTCGCGTTGAGACGGATGGTTTTGAAGGAGGGGTTTGACTTCTTTGGGATAACCGTAAGGTAAACTTAAATATCGAGGGATCTCATTGAGCTTTCATTCATGCTAGGATTGGTGAAGGTCCCAAAGCTTTCCATCTTATTGTTGTGTATGCACCACTGGATGTGACTCATCGTCAACAATTCTGGGAGACTATGATACTGAAGTGACCCAGATTACGGAGCCGTTCATTGTTGGGGGATTTCAATTGCATTTTGTATTAGTATGAACGAGATGGTGGTTTTGGGAGGTTACATATTGGTTCGAAGATTTTTCAAGGGTTTGTTCATAAGTTCGGCCTTTTTGATCCGGGATTGATAGGATCACCTTTTACATGGAATAATGGGAGGTCAAGAGGTGCATGAGTTTGGAGCATTTGGACCGTATTCTTTCCAGCCCCGGGGCTCACATGACCTTATTCCTAATGTCCAGATTAGACATTTGGCACGGTTTCTTCTAATCATGACCCACTCTTACTACATATTGACCCTCTAGTGCAGGTTGACGCTTCTAGTAGGCCTTTTCGTTTTGAGGCTTCTTGGATGACCCACAAGGACTTCATTCCGATGGTGAAGGTGGGTTTGTTCCACCAAACGAAGGTTTGTGTTTCTTTTTCTCATTTTAAATTATCTTTACTAATGTGGAATCGTTTGGTGTTTGGTAATGTTTCCCGCATGCAATATATTATTTTGAGTAATTTGTTGAATCTCCAGGAGAATTCTACGCTGACCTCATCTCTCCGTCTACAATAGCATGAGTCTTGCCTCAAACCTGATTTGGAGTTATCACTAGAACAAAGTTTTTCCATACCGCTACAACTATTAGGCGCCGACAAAACCGTGTGTTGGGTCTTATTGTCCCGGGTTCTGGTTGGGTTGAGGATTGTGCTCTTCTTGAGGCTCATGCAGTTTCTTACTTTCGAAATTTGTTTAGTCTTGATGATGTTTTGCCTCTACAGTCCTATCATCTTGATACATGGAAGTTTTTGGACTTGCATCCGTCTGATTGGTCTTCTATTAATTATCCAGTTATTATGCATTACAACAAAAAAGGCCTTTTATCACGGTTGAATTAGACCTTTTATCCCGGTTTTGAACCGTGATAGTAGGTTCCGGGATAATAGGTTGTTTGGGAAGGAACCGTGATAATAGGTATTTTTATCGCGGTTCTAGAACCGGGGTATAAGGTCCTAAACCGGTTCCTTTTTATTAGTATTTGAACCGACGTCTCTTTTATCACGGTTATAACCGTGATAAAAGAGGCGGTGGATATTCGCGCAAGGGTATTTTTATCATGGTTTATATTGAACCGTGATAAAAGGCCATTTATCCCATTTTACCAACCGGGATAAAAGGGCTATTAGTCCGGTTATTCAAACGGGGTAAGAAAACCAAAAAGGTGGCGCCAAAGGGATACATTTTATCCCGGATTCAGATGAACCGTGTTAAAAGGTGCATGATGAAAAATATTTTTTGGCGCAAAAAAATTGTACCCAATGTCACGGTTCCAACCGTGATGTTTGCTTTATTATTATATAATATTAATTTGCTTAATTTAGCCCTTCCTCTGTTGTTGTAATCTCCCCATATTTACACATAATAACCCATTCAAGTCGACATGACACAACATTCATTTCCACCAACAATCAATATTTAACCATTAATTTCAAAACCAACCAAGCATCTCATCCCAACAAAAAATCTATATAATATCTAGCCATATAGTGCAGGAATATGTGAGGAATGTATAGAAGCGTACTTAACCTTAAATGACCATGTCTCTCTATGGAAAAAAAGAGTGATGTTATAGTGACACTTAAAACTTTAAACGACAACCAATTGACCTATGAAGACGTGAATATGGCTTCACATCATAAACTGCGTTATTTGAACTTTGCATCTAAATGTCCGTCATTTGACTGGAGAATTCTAGCCATTGTACACGAATTTCATCAATTTCTTCTTGGGTGTAAGCCTTGTTCTGTCTCAAGTAATACTGAAATAAAATAAAAGGAATACAACATATTAACTTAACCTTATATATCCATATAAAGCTACTAGCATGAATGTTATATAAATCTATAGCCCATATGATCCTTAAAAGTTGTCCTTATTGATTAAGTTCTATTGGTTTTCTTGAATAAGCTTCTTTGTACCACTAGACACAATATATACATTTTGAATACATTATTTAAAGTTTGGATTCTAGATAAACAAGTAAAGTAAACCTGAAAACGACAGCAGTAAACAAAGTGACATAAAGACATAGGGAGGATAAATAACTATAGGTTTTGAACCTTAGATAATCCTAACCAACGTGGGGAAGGAAAAATAAATGCAAGCTTACTCTATATTGTTTTTCTAAGTTCATTTCAATTGTGGTGACCAAAATTACAATCACTAAGAAATTTCGCCAACAAGACCATTTTTCATAGTAGGTATTCACAATAGTGGGACAGAGATTTGAGTAGGTAGATGCACAAATAAACAAGTTCAGATATATACTTGCAAATGAATAAACTGACAGAAAGAGAGGGTT
Organism: Fagopyrum tataricum; assembly: GCA_002319775.1. Lineage (NCBI taxonomy): Eukaryota > Viridiplantae > Streptophyta > Magnoliopsida > Caryophyllales > Polygonaceae > Fagopyrum > Fagopyrum tataricum. The sequence continues at coordinate 42,185,611 of CM008284.1, read as the reverse complement.
AAGTATACATCGGCAAAAGCTTCCAACAAGTGGTGTATAATTTAGTTCAATTCAGCTCATATAGAAAGATAGATGCACAAATAAACGAGATTCATGAGAAAGTACACGTGTTTTTTTTTCCTATTTCAATATTTAAAATATTTAGCTCAATGAAGTGGAACTAAAATTTGTTTAAAATTATAACAAGAACAAGAAGAAGTGATAGAAACCAAAAAAAATGAACATGGATCTACCAGCATTTGCAAGACAAGAAGTTAAAAGACGAAAGGGATTCATCCGAATCGGGGAAATGAACCACCTACGAGGCCTGCTCATATTGACCTCGTCTTGCTCGTCCTATAAAAAAAAATGATGCATCTAGTGAGAATCCTTTCTTTTACTAGTCTTCTCGGCTGGAATCATAAATGGCTTATCTCCTCTCTGATAACCTATTCTCGACTAAAGGAAAGGGGATATGATCTATATTGATTGTTATGCTACTTAGGCACGTTATCTCGGTAGTAAGGCAAGGAAATCATAAGAGCGGTTGACACTCATTTTTCTTTATTTATTAGGTTACGGAATCTATTTACTTTTGTGCAAGTATGGGTACAAGAATCGCCGAGAGCAATCCCTATTATTTTGCATTTTCGGCAATCCTTACTGTCCATCTTTCTCAGCCAACTCCCCCCATCTTCCGCATATCTTGCTCATCCGACATGGCATGAATCACCGAACCCGCACTCAGGAATAGTAATGCTTTGAAAAACGCGTGATTCATCTCTAAGTCCAACTCAAAGGATCAAGCACCTTTTTCAAATGTGGATCCGACCCTTTGAGACAGGCGATGACCTTTACCAGTTGAACAAAAAGCTAAAGCGCTCCAACCAAACCAAAGGGCGCTAAGTGCACACTGCTCTTGTCCATCTTGGCATCCCTCAAACACTTCTTTTAGTATGTAAAGAAATCATGAAAAGCGCAATTGCTAGAGCACGGGAGAATGAAGAGTTGAGGAAGCAGAACCAAGTCAAGATGATACGGATCAACCCCTTCTTCTTGCGTCAAAGATCTTACCATTTCCAAAGGAACTATGGACAAATTCAGGTTCCTTCTCCGACCCTGCTACATTGCATTGCTTCATCTGGCTGGAATGGCATGGGAGCCGCATAGGGAGATGTGAGTTCTATCATTCGCTCTAACATTACTAGGGATCGTCCTTCTCCTTTGTTTAGCTGAAGCCTATCATGCCTTTCCCCTTCGTCCAGCTGAGGTTAAGTAAAGATTCGCCCTTTCAAAGCCTGCAGATATGGATAGAAAGTTCCATGTCTGAGAAGGAAAAGAAAACAACCTCTAGAAGCAAGATTTCGAGTCAAGGCACCAGTATCCTACACTTTTTCTTTGGCTCGAGCAGAAAAGGTCTGAAAGACTTTTAGGAATAAAGATCCTAGATTCAGAAATGAAGGTATTTTCAAGAAAGCATGACCTAGTATTGCACTCGCTCCCATGAGGAAGGCTTAGTTAATTAACTACGGAAACAAAAGGAATGAGTAAAGAATCAAGCTACAAGTCTCGATCTATACGAAAGGCACTGGGTCCTCAATCTTACTTAATTTTGAGTTTACTCCACCAACATTCTTGACTGATGGATGTCTAGATCTTCCAAAAAATGTACTTTCAGTGTCAAGAACCTACTAAACCAGACTCAGGGGATCCGCTCAATGGTCTATTTGAGGTACCGTTCCCGATTCTAAGAAATAAAAGAAGTTGCTCTTAAAGAGAAAATTCCTGATACAGTCAACTACAGCTAGCGAGGAAGGAAATGAGAAGTAGAAAGCAAAGAGCACTACTAAATAGGCATTTGGATGCTGCTACTCAGCTTGGGCCTCATATTGATCCTATATACCATGTTTTTATGGTGGCGTGATGTTCTACGTGAATCACGATGTAGAACAGGAGTCGGACAATAAAGATGATGGATTCCATTTGAGTTGCAGTGAGAGTTTCCGGGGTTTGATCTCTGTAACTATTGAGCCGGTACGCTATGGTCAATAATAGTATGTCTATTCAGTAGGCGGGCTAGTAGCACGCATGCCAAGGATAGCTGTCCAAGGGTTGAAAGTCGCTAAATCGCCTGTATGCTCCAAATTCTACTTGAGCATCTAAATCTGGATCAATACCATGGCTTATGTACCGGCACCATCAATAGCTTATCCATCACGGTCTTGCCCAACATTTCTTCCAGGTCGGTAGCCAGTAGCGGCACTAGTGGTCTCTAAGCTTATCCTGTAGTTTATACGTCGTTTGAATTTGAAAGCTGCTGCTTCAAGAATCCAACGAATAGCTAAGGTTTGGCTGTTTCGGCCGGTGCTCGTTTGCGCGCGCGTGAACCAACCTAACAAAGAAGGAAAGGATGCCTCTACCTAGCTCCCAGGCAAGCACAAAATAAGCTAACTTGATTTGATCCTCAGAAACCAACAGAATCTATGAATATATATTAGAATGGTTAGTAAAGAAGAAAAATATGGAGCATATATGAGTCTACAAATAGTTGGTGCAATTCATACCATTCATTAGAAAGAATGAAGATAGAGTATAGCATATAGCATAAGCTACTAGACAGGTTGAGAGTCATGAGTTAGGTTAAGGAAATCTCTACAATAATAGAAGAGGAAAAATAAGATGTTGCTTTTCGTTCATTCTCAGTGAGTTCTTTAGAATTTTTGTCCTTGCTCATAGAATATCTTCCTTATATACAAGTTGAGAATTACCTTTTTTTATTACTTTAAATTTGGTTTCCTGAAACACACAAATATTAACTACGTGGCTTTAGTAACTAAAAGCAAACTTACTGTGACAATTGTATTACTTTATTAGGTGATAATCTAAAAGCTTTCAAGGAATGCTGCCAACTCGAATTCTAGTTCTAGTTCTTTGTCTGAGGTTGCCATGAAATGGGTATATGTTGGTTGTATTAGGCCGCATAGGCATGATGTAAGGGCTTTGACCATTGCAATTCCTATTAGTGAATAGGTTAGTATGCTTTTATTACTGCTGTGTTTAACTTTATAATGGCATTGTCTAGTTGGTCAATTTGAAACCAATGTTCATTTCTTATAATGTTTTTTCTCCGTGATGGAATTTCTTGTGTTTTTAATTTTCTCAACATCAGCTAGCTCACTAGTAAAGAAGAGAAAAAACATCAGTCGACAGGAAAAGCACGCTTGACTATAGTTATCACAAGTGAGCACATTTGGGAGTTCCCATGCTTATTTCAGCCAGTGATGACACTAAGTTATTTGCCTATTCTGCCAAGGAGTTCTGAGGTTTTGCTGCTTTACTTTGCTCAATATCAACATATATAAGAACAACTAAAATACATCTTTTTGTTTATGATTTTTACAAGAAAAAGGCGCTTGTTCACGATATTTTCAACAGAGGACTATACTCTGATTTATAAAGTTACGGGCTCTTAATTATATGATGAACAATGTAGCGATTTTAGACAACATTTTATGGTTGATTAGTTAGGCTTAAAGAGAGATAACTTAAATAAGCCATGATAGTGTACAATATTAGTTATCACAAAGTTTATTCTAGTTGTTTATAAATGGTAAAAGTTAAGATTATTCACTCCTTACAGTGGAACCAAGAATGTACATTCTAAATATTTAATTGAATGTCAACAGAGGAGACATTATAATAAACAAGAACACTTATATCATATTTAAGTCTCATTTAAACACAAGATTGTTGATACAAGAGTAGAAGCTGCATAAAAAGGTGACATTATTCCTAAATAATGGCTAGCTACATAAAAGGTCAAATTGTTCTTTGAATAATGGCTAGCTACTCAAAACAACGTGAAAGCTACAATGAAATGTGAATTGCTTGCCTAAAAGAGAAATTAACTTCTAATGATGCTCTCTTTTAATTAGTTAAACATGAATAATTATTAGCTACTAATTAGGTCAAATTGTTCATGCTCTGTTGAATTTATTGAACAAGGCAAGTGAAAATTACGTGCAGGAAATTCTACAAAAGAATGAATTTGGCTTTGAAAATCGTGAATATCACGATTAGGACATATAGATGCACAAATCTCTAAGTTTAACTTGCAAGTAATCAAATCTATGGAAATAGATAGGGAGAAGTATATATACATCGGCAAAAATTAAAATCTTTCATTCATTAGTTAGATTAGAGACTTACCAAAGAAATTGGTAGTGTCGATTGTTATGCTGGCTCGATTCAAACCGCTGGATGTGAACACAACGACGTATTCTTGCACAATCGATGTATACTCTAAGAAAGAGACCCAAACCGGATGAATCAAGTATTGAACGATTCTCTTCCAAAATCAAGATGTGAGGTAAAGCAGAATATTGTTAACCTCCACAAATTGATTAACAGCCGCGAGATGTTAGGTCAAAGAGATAGGGAGAATTGAGTTTTGAAAGGAAGGTCGATGAAGGGCATGCTTAGGGTTGGGATCAATTTGGACGTAGAGAATTATATGTCTTGAAAAAATCCTAAAATAAACATTGAAATTTCCATATCTTTTTAATAGATTGAACCGGATATATTCTCCTTTTTTTATCCCACTTAATAAAACCGATATGTTAGGATAAATTTACTTTTTAACCCAACTATTTTATCACGGTTAGTATTTATAATCAGGATAATAGTTCTAAGAGTACTTTTTAAGACACAAAAAGTTGAACCGTGATAAATAAAACGTGAAAAAGGGCTTTTTTGTTCTAGTGATGGGTGAAGTTTGATAGACTATTCAAAGTATGGGCGCTTTTAATGCTCATGGGGTGGATGGTTTCCGGCCAGTTTTTTTTAAAAGTGTTGGTAGTATGTGGGATCTACAATTTTACAAGAGGTGCAACATTTCTTTGATTCTCATCTCCTTCCCGAGGGTATCAATGATACTTTTCTTACGCTTATTGCTAAGGTGGGGAAAACAGATGTTATCAATCAATTTCAGCCAATTACCTTGTGTAATGTGAGTTACATGGTTATTTCAAAGGCCATGGTTCAACGGATGCAGGGGCTTATGACAAAGTTGATCGGGCCTACTCAGGGGAGCTTCATTCTTGGTCGTTTCATTCAAGAAAATGTTGTCCCTATGTTGGAGGTTGGCCATACCATGTGTAGGAAACGCTCGGTCCGAAAGCGGATGCTCCTTAAGCTTGACCTTGATAAGGCGTATGATCGGATCAGTTGGGATTTCATGGAAGATACTATGGTTCAAGCAGGGTTCCCCCTACGTGGGTCCGGATGATCAAATAGTGTATTGCGACTCCACGGATTCAGTTATTGTGGAATAGGGAGTTGACTATAACCAATTTAGTCTACAATGAGGAATACGGCAAGGAGATCCAATTTCTCTTTATTTCTTTGTGTTGTGTGTCGAGCGACTTAGTCATCTCATTCTGGAGACTATTGAAGGCGGACGATGAAAGCCCATTTTTCTTTCCCGTGGTGGTCCTCCTATCTCTCATATGTTCTTCGCTGATGATATCACTTTATTTGCGGAGGCCTAAATTTCTCAAATACGAGTGATTATGGGTTGTACTGAGTTGTTTTGCAAGGCGTTTGGGCTCAAAGTTAGTATCTCTAAGTCCAAGAATCTCGTCTCGCCTAATGTTTTCTCGGGATTTTTGCAATGATTTGGCTGTCATGAGTGGCGTTGATGTTATGCCCCATCTTGGATACTATTTAGGGGTTCCCATCTTGCAGAGACGGGTTACCAAGGAGACATTTCGGCCTTTTCTTGATAAAATTGTCTCGAAATTGAAAGAATGCGTCGATACCTGAGCTTCGCTAGACGTGTCACTTTAAGCAAGCTGGTTATGGCTTCCATTCTGGTTTATTTAATGGCCTCTATCTCTTTCCCTAAGACTGTTTGTACCCATGTTGATAAGACTATTCATAATTTTATTTGGGGAGATATTGTTGAAAAGTAGAAAATGCATGCACATATTGTTGCGTGGGGTGTTTTTTGCAAACCGAAAATGCAAGGTAGTCTAGGGTTTCATGAAATGGAAACCCTTAATCAGACACTTTTCGGGAAACTTGGTTGCCCTTTTTTGAAGGATGATAATAGTCTTTTGACTCGTGCCCTCCGTGGTAAGTATATACGAAGTGATGGTCGAAGTCATTGTGCTTCATCACCCACCCGGATCGGTATTCATCGTAGTATCGTGAGTGTCTTATCTATTGGTCTATCTTGGGTGTTGGGGGATGGTGTGGATATTTGATCGGCCACTTGCAAGCTTTATATCCTGTTGCTTACGCTACAACTTGCTAGAATGACTCAGTCCGGTCTCTTTGGTCTCTAACTTCAGGTTGGGTTCTTGATGATTTTGTTGCTCTACTCATGTACATACATCTTCCCTTCTTCGCATCTCAACCTACTAGCCGACAAAGGGTATTTTCGCTTCTCTTTGCCCATCTTAGACTCTCGCTCTCCGGGATGAACTCTCTTGGACGGTGACTTTGGATGGCAACTACTCGGTTGCACTTGCTTATCGGTTGTTGTCTCTTGCATCTTGCACAGCTCATACAAAGGGCGACGTTATCGTATACTATAGAAGCTTAGAGTTCCGGAACGAGCCCGAATTTTTTGTTGGAAAGTCCTCGTTGGTGGTGTTATGAACAATGTCGAACGTCAACGTTGACACTTAGCGACCACTTGTTACTTGCCCATGTTGTGTTGATACCGAAACTTTCCTCCATCTTTTTTCGAGATTGTGCAGTGGTTCACCAAATGTGGGGAAGTCTTCATACTACTTTGTTTATGGATACTTTTTACGATCAACCCTTCGCCGTTTGGATTCAAAGTAATGGTCTATCTAAGCGTTCTTTTATTTCTGATTGTTTTTGGGAAGCTACTCCGTTTGGGATTGTGAAGATTAATATTGATGGTGCTCGTTGCGATGACGGTATCGCCACTGCTGTAGGTTTAGTTAGGTATCACGAGGGGGCAATGGGGCATGGTTGATGGGGTTTCGTTTGGGATATGTAGTGTCCCATGGCTGAATTATGGGGTCTATTGTATTGTCTCAAGTTGGGTTGGGAGAACGGTTTCCGTCGTTATTCTGAAAACGGATTCTCGATTGGCAACCATTATGTTAAGCCGTACTCTCCCCTGTCACCATCCTCTTCTAGTCAGGTGTGCAAATGCCAATACTTTTTATGTAGAAATTGGACTATCCAATTCCGACATCCATACCGTGAGGCGAATAAATGCGCGGATTATTTAACTAATACTTCTTTTGTTTGACTTATCAAACTAAGTGTATTGATTGACCATCCGAAAGATATAAAGACCTTTTATATGATGTAAGATATCGGACTATACCGCGTGCTAACTATTTAGCCATTACTTTAAAATCTCCATTAAATAAGGTCACCAACTTCATACCTATCCATTTAAACCAAACATTATGGCCTTAAAGGCCCTTAATGTCAAACCACGTGCTAGATTTTCTTCAAGAGAAAATGAACTAGTTATTTATAAATTGAACAACTTTTTGCAACCCTACGTAAATTATGATAAGAAAACAAAATTGTTAACATCCTTTATTTACGGTTAATCTAATTAAAATTAGAGTTTCAATACTTATGGCTAATGAGTTTAGAATAATATATTATAATTATATATAATTATATAAAAAAATTAAATATTTTCTGGTCATTTTAATTTTACATCAATTTTAAAAATTTCGTTCTTCTAAAAAATAACCAAGTTCATAAAATAAATGAAGTTGTTCGACCAACTATCTATTTCAATCATCCTAATAAAAAGGTTGTGTTGGAGAAGAACTCATTATTCATCAGATGTTATGTATATCGATATAGTTAAGGGGTGTTCAATAGAAATTTTGTGTAATTTTGATAAAATTGAAAGATATGTAATATTCGATGATGTTAGATTATTTGAGATATAAAAGATTTGGTAGATAATTTGGAAGTTTTTTAGGAGTTTTTTTTGTAATCTTTTATAATTTGGTTCATTTATCGTTAAATTTATTTACGTGCATGTATTATTATTTCTAACTCGTTCCTTTAGTAATTCACCATAAAAATTCATAAACCTCTCTTACTTACCTAACACTATTTAGTTTCTTCATTAAATTTTGATATTTTACAAAGTTATTTGATATTATACACAAAAATTTTAAACTATATATTGCATAATCTATCATAACGTTCTAAGAGAGATGCTAACCTAAAATTTAAAGAGTACACAAAATTAACCTTTACTCGAAATTCGGATAGTGTAAAAGAGAATTTCGAAAGATCCCTTAAGACCAACCATTTATTTTTCTTTTACAAATTTTATCCCAAATAAGTAATCACGTCCACAAAAATATATTTGCACATAAAAAGGGAAATCTTTGATAAAGAAGAAAAAGAAGATAATAAGTCAAGTCAAGTCACGTGACAGTAAAGGATAAGTCGTGAAGAAAGAGGAGAAAAACAGAAGTCAAGTCACGTGCTAATTAGTGGGCCCCCTCCAAAGAGAGGATCATATTGGACCGTTGGATGAGTTTACAGTCGGAAAAGAACGTACTTTAACCTTTAGGGTTACTCTAGGGCCTAGAAGCTGGCTGTGACGTCGGTGCTTCAATTTGCGATGACGTCAGAGAATCGAGTCGTGTTGCTAGATTACGCCACGTCGCCCTTGATCGTTTAGCTTCTCGCCCTCACACGTCTCTTCCCCGCGCGTTGTATCACTCTCCACATGAATATACACCTTAACCCTTAAATTACTTTTTCTTATAATTCTTTTGTTTTAATCTAATTTTATTTTCTATGTCACAAAAACTTATATATATAAATTAGATTTCGAATAATTTTTATATCGTAATACGAAAATAGAAAGTCAAAGAGTTGTTGTGGAAATATATCAAGCATACTGACTAGAGAAAATATAAACAAAGACAAAGGAAATTGGGAATACTTTGCGTTGTTGCATGTGACGTATCCTACGAATATACCTCGCTTATACTGTATTTTATAATAATTATGAATCAAAACTAAAATTTGAATAATAACAATTAGAGGAAATTTCGTGTATTATATTTATCTATTTGTAAGCATGGACAAAGTCGGGTTAACCCGCCCACACGATAAACGAAAGGTAGGATAGCACCCTCATGTCCAATCAAGACTTGGGAGAGTAAGGATAAGGGTTCGAGTCCATTCAGATCGGAGTATTTTCGATTAAACGTTTATAATCATTGGACTACTTTGTTTTTATATAATATCATCAATCTTTTTAATATTTAAAATAATATTTATTTATTTTTACAAAAAAATCGGATCCCTTCCACCAAAACTCGACTCGAACATGTATAAGTAAAACTTCATAACCAAATCTAGACTATAAAATGGACCAAATAAATTTTAAAAAATCCGTCCTGAATTCGTCAAGAGTGTGAGTTTAACTAAATCTACATTTCATGCATCTCTATCGCTATTTTGACATTAAAATTGAAGATCCATCACTAAAATTTAATAACCTTGTATCCCAAATAACAATTAAATATACCATAGTCTAAGTATTGGATTTTTATTTGATACTACAAAGTAAACAATTAAGATATATCATCTTCGTCATACTTTTCATTCTAGGTAATTATAAGATCTTTAATTTCAAATCTTAAAACTCAATTCAATAAATTTGTTTATATATTTTACCATTTACGATATTTCCTTTTACAGTAAATACTAACAAAAACAGCAATAAAGATAATGCAGGTCACCATCCTCCCAACCTCTAAATTATGATGGTAGACATGACGATATCCTTTTCCGGCCAAGCTCGCCGGCGGGAAAGCGGGGAACCAGGTCAACCCCAGACCCCCATGCTATTACCGACAATGAAAAGGGTATATAAAAACACGCGCTCTATATGAGAAAGTAGGGTATGCCGTATGCATATATTTATAAATAGGACAACTAATAAATTAATAAATCAGTTAATAATTAGACCCCATCACAGTATAGCTAATATCTAATTCAATTCAATTCAATATATCTTCCCCAATTCCTTTTTATATTCCATTTCCAAAATCAAAGATAACCCCTCTTATCCATTTTCCGATTTCTTTCTTCTTCCCTTACATAAACCCTAATTTACAGTTCAGAAGCTATGGAAAACAGGCAAAAACCGGAGAAGAAGAAAGCATCTTCAGCCAAACGGGACCTAACGCCATTAAAGGTCGTTTACATCTCCAACCCAATGAAGCTAAAAGCAAGCGTTTCAAATTTCAGATCTCTTGTTCAAGAATTCACCGGTCAAAACTCCGTTTGGCCTGCTGATTCTTCTAAGCTCCATTCTTGCAACCAAACAGCCCCTAATAATATCTCAACTGCTGATGCTGATCTGTCAACTGCTAATTCTTCTTCTAATGATACCGATACCGGCAAAGATAATGGTACGGCCAAGCTCAGCACTGACGTGTCTGCTGCGTCATCTGATCTCTACTTCCAGCCGTTGGATCAAGATGCTGATGATGATCGTGTGGTCCTTATTGATCATCATATGTTGAACTATATGCTTCATGATCATCAAGATTTCTCAGGTTTTGCTCAATCGGGTGATGTGGATTCGTCCAAGAAAGTCTGATTATGTGTAAAGATCGGGTTTTTATTTCCTCAGGTAAGTGAATATTTTTTTAAAAAAGTATTAATTTAATAATTTCTCTCTATATATATTTATGAGTAATTAAAGTAGCCAGAAAGAGATCGAACTAAGCTTAACTATGTTTGTTTTTTTTGAGAATATTCATGGATGATTAATAATCAAATATTCCACCTACTAAATATTATATATATTGATTATTTACTGTTTAAATGTAATTATCTGGTGTACTATACTATTATTGATGATTTAAGTTTGGATATTGATGTTAAGTAGTTTGCATATGCTCTAGATAGATCTCAATGTGATGTTCAGTGAATCAATCCGCTAATAGTTGTCCGATTGAGAAGGTGAATCGTTAGAGTATTGTACGACAAAGATAGCGAAAATCGAAGAAGTAATTAGGGAACCCTAATCTTAAACCGGCTACATATACACCGGTTGTAGTACTTGTGGGTGCTTGATATGAACCGATTAGATATAAACTTTTTCTACTTCTAATAATAAAAAGTCTATTTAATTACGTGATTGTTCCTTAAGAAGAAAGCGTAAAGAGATATGATTGAATGGATTGCGATTCGTTCAATCGATTCGTTCAATCTATTACAAATACATGAACTAGATACGGTTAGAGGATTCTCAATACTCTAGCTAGTATCTTGATTGTCTTTGCCTCACACGACTAATGATCACATCACTATGTAGTAGTAAAATACTTTGATCATGACTAAGAATGGCATTAAAGTTAATTGATCATGAGAGGCATTTTAAAATAAGTCTTTAAGTAACATTGGTAATTTTTCTATGTATTTGATGATTACATTTCTACTATTAATATGCATGCATATATTGAGAGTGAGTAAATATTTGTGAAGCTTCTTCTTGGTTAATGATACACAAATTTATATTAGTTTACCTAATATACATTGGTTATGTCCTTGCAGATAGATTATATTTACAAGTTTTTATTTTAAAGTGAAAAAATGATACAAAGCTAGGTATGAAGAACGTCACAATATATATATCGTCACGAAAACCCTAAAAATAATTTTTAATGTCCAATTATTACATTGAGCCAAACGGTAAAAGCTTTAAATAAATGATTCTTTAAACAGACGGTTCAAACTACACGCATAACATATTACCGGCACCAACCGGAACATTTTCCATCTCTGGACGAGGGGTCTACTTTGTGTCCCTTGACCCTAAGTACTTGGATCGAGCAACGAGACCATGTTCAAGACCTAGGATGCCCCCTTTGTCTAACCTAGAAAACGGGGACGGAGGAGGGTCATCCCCGGCCACGACCACTCATATAACCATGATCACGAGAAACATACGTCTTCTTGTTGTGTAAGGAAAATCATTGGGGACAATGCAAATAACTCCAAGCCTAAAAACCAATAATTTAGTACTTTAACCGACCGACCAAAAAAGTTGATCGCTCTCTTGCAAGTGCGTACTAGTGCATACAAACAAAATTATCACGTTGAGAACAATTTAAAAACATACATATATGATATCGGAATTTATATTTAGCTAGCCGTGAATTGATTTGTATTTGATTATGTACTTCTAAGGCTATAGTTAACTATGAATTTATATATAACAAATGAACTAAATCTATAGGGTTATTGTTGATCGGTACCTCAAATTCGCGGGTATGATTCATCGTTTTTGTATATGTTGAGATGTACGAATATACTGTCCCACATCGAATATACGAAATATGTGAGGCTAGCATATACGTTTCATGGATTATGTACATCTCTTCTTATTGTTAATTGGATTTAATATGTAATTCCTTAGACTTGTGTGCATAAGTGCATAACTCACCTGGTGTGGGCAGTCATCGCAACTTAGACTTGATATTACAAAATTGCCGATAATTTCATGACTCATTGGTATATATTGAAAGTGAAAGAAATGTTTATTATTTTGTGTATCTCTCTTAATCCTTCTTAACACGATTAATATATATAACTTCATGGATTATCCCTCTTAATTTGTACGTGGACGTTGAAATATTCACACATCATCATATGTTCAATGAGCTAGTTATACATCTTAATCGCCATATAATCCAAAAGGTATACATGATTTGTGCCCTTGTTATTAAACACTAAATCTGAAACATAAAAGCATAAGATTCGGTAGCTAATTGAGAATATTTTATTTACTAAGAGTCGTTTGAAATTGTTAAGAATTATTTTTTAATTTATCTGATAATAGTCCATCAGTAAACATGAAAATCATATATATATATATATATATATATATATATATATATATATATATATATATATATATATATATTCGTTTTAGGAATAAAGTGACAAATTTGAATGGTAGACCTAAACTTTTGTATAAATTCGTACAGAGGTTGGACAATCAACGAACTCAACCGATCACATATAATTATATGTTGATAACTAGCTTATTGTTGAGTCGTTGAGTCTGATTTACTGTAGCTTTATTACTAATAGTGTTTTCGTGGACAAATAATTATCTCATATTGATAATAAACAAATCTGCATCCAATTGAACTAGTTGGACTAAGGTGGTCGTCAGTGTCAATGTAGTTAAACAATTGCACTTGACTACTTGAGTGAGAAGGTGAAGATGTAATTGTGCTTGTCGATAATAAATAAAATTGTAGCACGGTATAGAGTTTAGTGAACTGCTTTTTATTTTATCAATTGGTTTTCCGATAAAATTTCACTTGACTTATATGTTAAATTCATAAATAACGCACATGTGTGTTTCAACTGGCCATGAAATCCCATTATATATATTTGACCGGTCAAAATTTATGGTTTTTAGACTTAGTTATAAAATTGTATACAGAATGACTAACTTTTTTTTTCTTTTCTTTTCTCTCTTAATTGTATATATTCTACCACTAATAAAAATAAGTAAATGAAGATCCATAATGCATATAAGAAAAAGTACATAACGCTGTATGTATAGTGTATATAGAGCCCAAGTTGCAGAAACTGAAGAACCGGAACTAAGAAATAAAAGGGTGGGACCTTTTAGAAATCGATGGTGACGGGAATTGAAGGCAAGTCAGTTGTCTTGTTCAAATGAAACGCAAGTTGTTTGGCGCATTCAGGCGTGCGTACTTATTATACGTAGCAACGTATTCCGGTGAAAAATAAGAACGAAGATGGAATGTCTATTTACATTCAGGTCTATGGTTTAGATTCATGACGCGTTTTAGGCACGTGCAATGTATGAGATACACAAATGGACATACATATCATACGCTACACAAATGCGTCTTTGAGGCGCACATATGTGCTGCTTATACGCGTGTCTTGTGAGGCACACAAATACTACTTATATGTGCGTCTCACACATATGCTAGGCGCATATATGTGCGGCTTATATATGAGCCTTATACGTGTGTCTCACACATATGCTCCTTGTGAGGCGCACATGTATGCAGCTTATATATGCGCCTCGTATGTTCAAGTGAAAACATTTCTTACGGTAAGGAGTAAAAACATTTAATAAACGTCAGATTATTCAATAGCGTTTATGATATCGAATCATTGTAAACATTTATGGGTGTGAATATAAACTTTTGGTAAATAAGAAATTATATATGGAAATTCAATAACTAGTTTTAGTGCAATTTTAACATTTTAAAATATTGTATTATGATTTTTTAACCCTTAAAACTATTCCCATCCCCTTTTTTTCCGATCGTTAATAGCTGGACAACGATTGTTAATTGTTGATAGCGATCGTTATCAACGATTACACATCGCTTTGATAACGATTGTTAATCATTGATTAAATATCATAATTTTTTTAAAATAAAATATGTTCTTGTATAAAAGTAATTTTTTTAAATTATAAATAAAAATTTTAGCTACAATTCTATAAAATCAAATTTTATTAAAAAAATACATTATATTTTTAATATTTAAACATAATAAGAAATAGTGGGTTGCCTAGTCCCTGCGATATAACTTATTCTGATATGACCCTCTCTCTCTCTCTCTCTCTCTATATATATATATATATATATATATATATATATATATAATACTAAAACAGAAGTAGATTTTGCCACATGTTATCACCACATTAAGTCACCTAGGATTTTGCCACATGTCATCGCTACATTAAGCCACCTAGAATTTTGCCACATGTCACCACCATATTAAGCCACATCGGATTTTGCATATATCTTATTTATATTAAGTCAACTGTTTCATATATAATTTATTTAGTTTCTTAGTTAAGAGAATAACATGAGATATGAAATATAAAAAAAAAAGGATATAAATAAAAAATAAATTTTTATATTTGACAAATACTATACCATTTGTGTGTTAGAAGAATAATTATATAGATTTTTTTAATTCAAGTTATTTTTAAACCAATATATATAATTGTTCATTTACTTTTTATATTTCAAATAATTGGATGTTTTGAATATAGATAAAATAATTTGATATTTGTTAAGTAATATTTTTATTTATTTATTCTAATAATTAATTTATTTTAGGGTGAATTAAGTAAGTATGCACCTTTTTTTTATTATTGTGATAAAGTGTGTAGACTAATTTATACCTAAGTACTAAATATGCACTTTCTATTTGTGAAGGAATCATTCCTTTAAATAGTAATACCTAATTTTTAATACTCAACCTTCATCGTATATCCAACTTAGTTTATCAAAAAGTAGTTACCCAATTTTAATAACCAACGTTCTATATCTAACTTCACTTCGGTTACCCAACTTCGTTGTTACCCGATTTTAATACCCAACGTTCTATATCCAACTTCACTTCGGTTACCCAACTTCGTTGTTATCCGATTTTAATACCCAACGTTCTATATCCAACTTCACTTCGGTTTTAATACCCACCGTTCTATATCCAACTTCACTTCGGTTACCCAACTTCGTTGTACCCGATTTGAATACCCAACGTTCTATGTCCAACTTCACTTCGGGTACCAAACGTTCTATATCCAACTCCACTTCGTTGTTACCCGCTTTTAATACCCAACGTTACATATCCAACTTCACTTCTTTTTTTAAACGCTGTTGTTACCCGATTTTAATACCCAACGTTATATATCCAACTTCACTTCGGTTATTTTTTTAATACCCAACGTTCTATATTCAACTTCGTTGTTACCCGATTTTAATACCTAACGTTATATATCCAACTTTGGTTAATAGGTTTCGTTTAAATACAACCTCTATTTTTTTTATGACGACATCACAGTGGTTGTCTTGTTCCTCGACTTCCATCTGATAAGACAGAACTCAAAATATGATCCGGTTGCATCCGTTAGAGGAGTCGGGTGCCTTCCATCATATATCAAGTCCTGACCAAAATGTATGAGCCGCTGTAAATGATATTCTACAAAGTATACTTGCATCCACGAGTTAAACCCGTGTTGGGATGCCGATGTGAAGAAAGATCCTTTCAAGTTGTCTAGTGATTGACACATTGTGGTTTCTGAACAAATTGAGAATGGTGCAACTGAAGACAAGATTTGATTAATAGATTTTACGTTTTTAGACTATTCTCTGCTTTATTTTATGTTTGAGATTAGATAATGTGACGGGATCTTTTTTTTGTAATTTGATTTTGTTTCTCTTCTATCTTGTCCTAAGCCAAAACGCCCATTTTAGCAGTATGAACCAACAAATAGAAAAATGCAAAGAAACGTAAGCCAACAATTTGACATTCTCCTGTGGATTTTGATTCTTGGAAGCAACAAAATCCATAATGTAAGAATCGACTTTCTAGAATGGTATCATACAAATTCGAATCGTATACTACAAAACGGGAAAAAAAACCCCGGCAAACTTAAAGATACATTCTCCAAAAATGCCAGAAAGAGACCGATTTAGTAAAATCTGAAGCACAAGATCTCCTGAAGAGCTATATGGAGGAATGACATACTCTCTCTCATCATCCGTGTGTTCTGAGAAAGCTTCTAGTATAGTATGTCGCCAACAGGTCCCAATGTATAAGGTACATTCAACTTCTGAGAAACGATTATGAGGATAATCCTAATCACTTTAAGTAAGACCTTTCATAGTTTATCTCATATATACAAAACGTAACACCAGAAGCTACAAGGGCATCAAGCCTATCAAAGCTGCAGTAGTACCAACTAGCCGTCGTGAGAGAATGAATGTTATACAATGCCAACATGGTAAATGTTACATACACAAGTCCTTGTTTCCATGCATCACTAATATGAGAGAAGTTTTAAGCATCTAGTAGCCTTAAATTACTGTTATTTTAAAATACAACCTCTAATTATTTTTTATTTGTATTCAAACCAAAATACAACCTCTAATTTTTTATTTATTTGTATTCAAACCAAAATACAGCCTACCAAACTACGAGCTAATTTTTTCTAGTCACAAATATTTGACAGCTTTATGCTAAGTTGAAGTATCAAACTTTGGAAACCACGGAATTTTATCGCAACGAAAAGTCTTATAAGTCCATATGATGAGAGGAGCAAAAATTTTCTACTCCGACAGTAGCTATATTATAAAAGGAATGAGGATGCAAATATCAATCTAAAAACAATGAATATGTGATATTAAGACAGATAGGGCCTAAGGGCATGGTTTTGGAACATGTTTACAACAAATGACATTATGATGACTGGAAAACTCATTGGAATTATATGCTTTAAATTGCAAAGACATTAACATGAGAAGATCTGGAGATGATACATACCACTACGGTATCCACGGAAATATAACATTGGAAACCATGGAATTTTATATGTGAAATGTCTAAGAAATGCATAATAACATATCGCTGAGAATGGGAAAAGGAGAGAAAAGGAATCACCCAACACAAGCAAGCTCTAGTGGAAGAATAGAGAGCTAACTGTCAAGTGAATATCGTAAGCACATCCAAATTCAACAATACAAACCTAGCTGTGTCCCTATACGTGAAGTTCTAAATACAACTTGCTCAAATTGTATTGACCAGAGAACTCAATGCTGGTTCTTACTAATGGAAAAGGTGGAGGCTTGAGGTCAAATCCAACATGTGAAAACATATCACATCAAGCATCATTTGAAGAAATATTGGTGACAAACAGCTTCATAGTCTTTGCAGAAGGCACCAAATACCTTTGATCGAAGACAAAGTAATCTACAGCCAGCGATAATAGAAAAATACTCATCCTTACATGATAGTAAACCACAACTTGTCTTTGTATTCCTAAATCAACAATTGAATAACCCTACTCCAAAATGTTCATTAATCTCTGTATTCAAACCAATCACTAATACCAAAGCAGAAGTTATGCTCAATTCTCCTTCTATGCTCAATTCACCAACCCAATTTTCTCAAAAGTTTCCATAAACAACTATAAATACGTTTGCCTACTTCATTTGTTAGTGACATAGATAGAGCTCCGGCAGGCTGTTTCTCACTTTGGAAATGGAGGTTCTTTCGCGGATGAAAAACGGGAGGGTGAGGTGGGGTCAGGTGATGGGTAGGTTTCTGGGTGAAAATGTATCACCCAATCACCAAAAATACCCATCACTCGGAGTTTCATCTGTATATTTGATTCAGGTTATTTGAGAAGATCAGTCACCACTGGTGATTTCCAATCCTTCAACTCCACAAAGAACTTGCAACACATGAATAACCAACTTCCCTTCTTAAGTATGCACGGTTCAATAATGCATATCATGTTTCTTATATCTATAGTAAATTGACAAGTAGCAAATCAGAAGCATGAATCCAAGCAAACATAACTAAATACAGTTAACCCAGAAAAGTTGGAGTGAACAATAGAAGTTGTACCATTCAAACTACTCCTCTTCTTCTTACCAGTTGAAGGAAGTCATGCTCTGTTATATCAAATGCCTTTTTCAAGACATCTGAAGATAATCCGCCTTGTTCTGATGCATACTCTGTACAGATGACCACAAATGACAAGAAAAGGCAGTAAAATGAAAATCCTAATTTCAGCCACCATCCATCAACAGTACATACCTGCGACATTAAATTATTGTAGCAATTGAAATGGGCAACTTAAAAGCCTATTTCCGTAATAATAACTTAATCTTTCTTTTAGCAATGTACTAGTACTACTAAATATTCCCTTCATATCTTGTCAAATTTCAACCTACAATTAGGACATATAAATTTTCAACTTCCATTCCAGATAGGAAAACAATTAGCAAAACTTGAATCAAGATCCCCAATCCAAAACCTAAAAATTATAGGTTGAAACATCAAGATAAGCAAGAAAACAGTAAGAGGAGTGTTGATTCTTGAAATTTCAACTTAAATATTAGAAGAAAGACGATGGAAGAGTTAATCCAAAAAACTAACCTGAAGAGACGTAGAAGAGAGACGATCGAAGAGTTTATCACGAAGAAGAACAGTGAAGAGAGAATCGAAGATGAAGAAATCGGGCGACGAAGAAAGGAGACGATGAGACGGGAAGACGAATCACCGGAGAGAAGTTAGAGCGGAGAAGAGAGATGTGAGAGCGGGAAAAAAATATATGAAAAAACCGTATTTATACGTACCTAGTTGATACCCATTAATAATCTTGCCTACATACTTAGTGTACCTAATAAAAAAAACCGCACTATTAACTCATTTATCTCTTTATTTTATTTCATTAAAATATATTTTATTAGAAAATTGACAAAGCCAATTATTACATAAAATTGAAATACTGAACAAATCTATTATATCAATAAAGATATTGTATTGTTATTCATATATCAAAATTTTTGGACAATTTTATAATAGGATAATCCTATATAATTTTCTTTTAGAAAGTTTTAAAATTTTAACAATAATATTTTAATTAGTTTAATAGTAAGTTTTTGTTTAAATATAAGGAAATAGGTTAGTCAAATATTCTAACAGAATATCTCACATAAATATATATATATATATAGGGATAAGATCATGTAGATACCTCTCTTAGAGTAGGGAGTAGAGATGTAACACCCCAAATCCGTAGGACTCGGAGTGCTACTAGGCTAGGATCTCACAATGGATCCTGACCCTAGCCTGACAACAATTTCACAAATCTTACAACAAGGCACCAATAGATTAAAACAAAACATGAAACTAATATATATATATATCCAAAAAGGTAATACAATATACCGCTGAGTACAAACAAACTAAACTGTACAACAAAATATCCCATATCCCCGATACCACCCCAGTGTACGGAGACTTCAGCGGATCACCCACTCTGAATCACTTTGCAGCTCTCCTATCCAGCAAAGTGTCTACAACACGGTATAAAACCGTTAGCTAACCATACACAAATATAGGAATATGCTAGAGCACAAACACACATCAGAAATCTTAACACATCATCATGCTTTCACACATTTACCCTGTTCATTATCTTTATAAAGTCCAGCAATCAACTCGTATATAAATATCCATATAAACATAAGTGACACGAGGAATATAACCCTCGCCTCTGGATACTATAACCAGCTGGAATGGTGCTTGGAACACCTCCCCGTGCACCCTAAGGAAATGGAGAGTGCCCGAACCGTTTACCAGGTCTGGCCTGACCACAGAGAACCCCCAACTCCCAGCGGGATGAATGGAAAAGTTGTCACAGCCCTACAATGGGCAATCAATATATCATAGGTTGGTGACCATTATAACACATGCTATAAACATATAACACACACTACTCATGCACAACATCCTATAAAGGAATGGCAACTAAGTAAGTCCCACGGACTTACCTCAACCTCGTAGTCGTCTCACTGGATCAACCTCAACTCAGTCCACTCCAAACTGGAAGATAACAGGGCCTATACAAGGCATACATAAATATCAAACTCCTATCACACAAAGGGTCACACCTAGACCCAAGGGATCCATAAGGGATCATATCCAACTCGTAAACCTCAAAGCCTTAACCGGCAATTCCATATCATACTCGTCAACATCCGAATCCTAGCATGGTACTAAGTTCCTCATACTAGAAAGGAAAGGAACTACCTAACTATAGGTAGTCCCGGGACAAGACGCACCTGCGTGAACTAAGGACGCAGGGGCGGAGAAGATCACCCGCAGGCGCGGCAGGTAAAATCTGCAGGGGCGGTGACTCACAGCCGCGGGGGCGGCGACAACGCAGAATGAAACCTCGCGGCTTCTCTTTAGCTCTTCACGTGATCAATCACGTCCGCTCTCTTCCAGATTCATACACAAGCATAAACATACACATTTCAACAACAATCCTACATTCAATCATCTAATCCTAACCTAAGGAAAAAGAAGAACAAGAAAGGAGAAAGAGAGAAAGAAGATCCTTACCACACTTGTGGTCTAAGGCTGCAGGGAACGGTCACACACACACTAGCTGGCCTCAAGCCCAGTAACAACAATCACCAGCATCCATAGCATCAAAGCCATCTCAAACTCTCTTGTAAACTTCAAGAGAAACTCACACACAAGATCAAACTCAAGGGAAAGAGAAGAAGAAGCAAAAGATCGTGGGAAGCTGGATAGGGAAGATGAAGAATGAAGAAACCCTTCATCCTAAGGTAAGGAAAGGTTAAGAAGGAAAGAGAGTAAAGCATGGTCCAACGGTCAACAAAGCCGGCTGCAGCCGCAGGAAACCGCAGGGGCGGGTTTCCTGGCCGCAGGGGCGGAACAACAGGGGAGCCGCAGGGGCGGCCTCACAGACCCGCCGGGGGGGGGGTGCTAAGACCAAAACTCGCTCCCAAAACTAAGGCTCTTACACCTCACCCCCCTAAAAACAAGTTTCGTCCTGAAACTTGTAAAATCCTCAAACCACTCGGACTCACAAGCCGAGGTACAACTCTCTCTATAAATTCAACATAAGCATGGAGGAAACCATCCACTCCAGCAGCAAACTATACTATCCAAGGCCTAGAGGGAAACCATCTCTAGCCAAACCATAACATATCCTACTAGCATGGAGGAAAGAGCCATCTCCAGCTATAAACAGAAATCATACTAGCACAACAAGATCTAATAAGATCATAATCACAACAAGCTAGCATGAAATAACATATCATAGCATATGAGCATGTAAGCACATAAGACTCACCAAGCTAGTACTAAGATCTACTCGATGATCCTACTGGTGCACCTATCTCGGCATAGAACTCTGGATAGTTCCTTTGGATACTATCCTCAGTCTCCCATGTAGCCTCCTCAGGTCCTCGTCTCGACCAATGTATCTTAAGCATAGGTATGTCCTTCGAACGCAGGCGTCTCATACCTCGTTCTAAGACTGCAATCGGATGCTCAACAAAAGTGTGGTCCGGCTCAACCACCAAATCCTCATAACTCACGATGTGTCTCGGATCTGGTATATACTCCCTCAGCTGAGACACGTGAAATACAGGGTGAACACCCTCTAATCTCGGAGGCAAGGCTAATCTGTAAGCTGCACTCCCAACCCGATCCAGAATCTCGAACGGTCCGACATATCGGGGACTCAACTTCCCCTTAATGCCAAAACACCTAACACCTCGTGTCGGGGACACTCTCAACCACACATGAGCTCCAACTCTGAACTCTAGAGGTCTACGCCTCCTATCAGCATACGACTTTTGACGGCTCTGCGCAGTCAGCATACGCTCTCTGATCAATGCTACTCGAGCCATATCATCCTGAATCTGATCAGGTGCTAAACCACTGACACTGCTCTGCTCATCCCAGCATAACGGGGCACGACACCTCTGTCCATACAGTGCCTCATATGGGGCCATCCCAATAGATGCATGCCAACTGTTGTTGTAGGAGAACTCAACAAGTGGGAGATGATCCGTCCACACCTGCCCCCAATCCAACACACAAGTCGCAGCATATCCTCCAGCGTCTGAATGGTCCTCTCTTACTGACCATCTGTCTAAGGATGAAACGCAGTCGTGAAGTGCAAACTCGTCCCCATGGCAGTCTGAATCTGCTGCCAAAACCTCGAGGTAAACCGTCCATCTCTGTCAGAAACGATCGTCCTCGGTACACCATGGAGTCTCACTATCTGTCTAGTGTACTCCTCTGCTAATCTGCTCACCGGCCACGTCTCTCGAATAGGAATGAAACGTGCCGTCTTCGTCAGTCTATCAACTATGACCCAGATGGCATCAAAACTCCGGCTCACCCTCAGTCCAGTCACAAAGTCCACGGTGACGTCCTCCCACTTCCTCTGTGGAACAGGAAGTGGATGAAGCTCACCTCCAGGTCTGAAATGCTCGATCTTGACCTGCTGGCAGGTCGCACATTGTGCCACAAATCTGGCCACATCGGGCTTCAGCCCTCCCCACCAATATATACGTCTCAAGTCCTGATACATCTTACTCGTACTTGGATGTACCGAGTAAGGTGTACAGTGAGCCTCTTGTAATATCCTCTGTCTCAGCTCTGTATCAGCAGGTACACAGACGTGACCACGGCGCCTCAAAACTCCATCTGCTCCCAGCAAGAACTGTGGTGCCTCAACCCGAGACATCCTATCTCTGATCCTCTGTAAAGTCGGGCAGGTCTCCTGTTTTTGTCGGATCTCATCCAACAAATCAGGGAGGACCTCTAATGTACGCAGTTGGGCATCCTCATCAGGAAATTGGATGTCCAGCTCTAACCAGATCAAATCCCTCTATAACTGCTGCTGAACTGTCAGCCTTGCAATCGCCTGCTCTCGAGGCGTCTTCCTGCTCAGGGCATCGGCTACTACGTTCGCCTTCCCCGAATGATACAGAATCTCCAGATCAAAATGCATGATCAGCTCGAGCCACCTACGCTGGCGGTTATTCAATTCCCGCTGCGTGAAAATGTACTTTAGACTCTGATGGTCTGTAAAGATCTGACACGTAACACCATACAGGTAATGTCTCCAGATCTTCAGTGTATGAACTACCGCTGCCAACTCCAGATCATGAGTCGGGTAGTTCTCCTCTTACGTCTTCAGTTGTCTAGACGCATATGCAATCACCCTACCTCTCTGCATCAACACACATCCTAAGCCTAACTTGGATGCATCACTGTATACTACGAAATCCTCTGTACCCTCTAGCTGTGCCAAAACAGGAGCAGAAGTCAAACGTCTCTTCAGCTCCTCAAAACTCTGCATACACTGATCAGACCACACAAACCTGGTAGTCTTCCTCAACAAACTCGTCAGTGGACGGGCAATCACCGAAAATCCCTCCACAAAGCGTCTGTAATAACTGGCTAGGCCAAGGAAGCTACGTACTTCCTTGACGTTCGTCGGTGTAGGCCATGCATCTACTCCCTCTATCTTTTCCGGATCAACCTTGATCCTCTCAGCTGATACTATGTGACCCAGGAATGCTACCTCTGGCATCCAGAACTCGCACTTAGAGAACTTTGCATAAAGTTCTCTATCCCGCAAAACCTGCAATACAGTCCTCAGATGTCCTGCATGCCCCTCTCCACTGCGAGAGTATACCAAAATGTCATCAATGAAAACCACCACAAACTGATCCAGGAGGTCGATGAAGATACTATTCATCAACTCCATAAAGACGGCTGGGCATTCGTAAGCCCAAATGGCATCACTACAAACTCGTAGTGGCCATATCTGGTCCGGAATGCTGTCCTGTGCACATCCTGCTCCCTCACCCTCAGCTGGTGATACCCGGAACGCAGGTTAATCCTGGAAAACACAGTCGCTCCTTGTAGCTGATCTAACAAATCATCAATCAGTGGATACTTGTTCTTGATGGTCACCTTGTTCAGCTCTCTGTAATCAATAAACAATCTCAGCGATCCGTCCTTCTTCCGTACGAAGAGGACAGGTGCTCCCCATGGGGACACGCTAAGGCGAATGAAGCCCTTCTCAGCCAACTCCTCGAGTTGCTTCTTCACCTCTAACATCTCGACAGGCGCCATCCGGTATGGGGCCTTCGAGATGGGTCTCGTACCAGGCTCTAACTCGATACTGAAATCCACACTCCTCTGAGGCGGCAAACTGGTCAGCTTAGCAAAAACATCAGTAAACTCACAGACCACTGGGATATCCTCTAACGCTGGACTTTCCCCCTCCTTCATGGCATAACACCAGAAGACCTCGCAACCCTGTGCAATCAGTCTAGCTGCCCGTATAGCGCTGATAACTGTGCCTACCTTTCCAAGGTCCCAACCTCGGAAAACCTCTATCTGGCCTAACTCGGTAGAGAGGGTAACAGTTCTCCTACCTACATCTAAGACTGCAGAATGTCTAGCCATCCAATCCATACCTAGTATAACTTCCTCATGCTCTAACGGCATGAACAAAGTACGACCCTACCACCATCGGGTAACCCTATAATAAAGGGCATCCCCTCAACTGTATCTAAACCCAGACGCTCTACACAGGCATCAGAAATAAAAGAGTGCGTAGCACCAGTATCAAATAAAACTCTAACAGGTAAACCATGAATCAGAATGGTACCTGTAGCAGTAGTGCAGCTGGCTCCTCTGCACTCCTCAGCTCAAAAACACGCCCTGTGGGCCTCTGGTATCAGTGGTGCCCCCACCACGCCTCTGCCTCTACTCGGCCCAGGAGCAGATCCTGAGTCGTAGGGCGATCTGGGACCCTCTGCTGTCCCTGACTCTGCTGCTGCTGCTGAGGTGGTCTCTGTCCACCCTGCTGCACTAGCAGGAGAAGAATCCTGTTGTGATGAAGCTCTCCCTCGTCTACAGAAGGTAGCTCTATGACCAGGTCGGCCACAAGTGAAACAGGTCACCGGCTGCCTAGTACACTCTGACCTCATATGCCCATACTCACTGCAGTTGAAGCACTGCACTCCCTTATCTGCACCCGGTGCAGATGGAGACGACTCTGGCGACTCTGGCCTCGCCCTGAACCAGCAGCTCCACCAGTACCACTGGTCTGACCAGTCCTCTGTCTCTTCTCAGACCCTCCGGTCTGAGAAGCTCTCCTCTGGCTAGCTCTCTCCCTCTCGTAGTCAGAAGCCCGGTCCTGATAGTCGACCAAGGTCTCACAGTGAAAACCCGCCATATAGGTACGGGTAGTATCCCTCAGACGTCGGAAAACAAATACACGTGCTGATCTGCAGCAGGTGCAGCTGACCCAACAATGCCAGCTCCTCCAGAAATCTCCTAATAGCCTCTGAGACCGGTACATCCTCGAACCCAGCCTCAACAAAGTCTCGCAGTTTCTCCCTCCTCAACGAGGCAGGCAGAAACGCTCTCGGATCAGAGTCTTCATCTGCATAACTAGTAACCTGTACTCGTACAGACCTCCACCAGTGTTGTGCCAAATCTCTGAACAAGGTCTGCACCAGCTCAATCTGCCTGTCAGCTGGACATCTAATAGACTCCAGAGCCGAGTCTACATGTCCTATCCAAAGCTCCACCTCTAGCCCCACTTTCCCAGTGAAAGGGGGTACTCCATCTGATGAAAAGCCTTCAACCAAGTGTCTGTCGAGCCCTCTATACTCCTCTGTAGCCCGAGCAATCTCAACGGCAGTGCCGGGGCAGCTGCACCTGTGTAACTGCATGATCTCTCAGATGATCCTCCTGCTGGGCAGATAAGGAGCAGGCCTACCTGTCCTAGCAGCCTCCTCAACACCGTCGTATGTACTCGCGGATGCTGGTCCCTCCATGGAGACACGGTCAG